>NJDC01000153.1:216568-274800 GCA_002245475.1 Calephelis virginiensis
TAAATCAGGAAATCAATATGCCTGTTTGGCTTCCAATACCTACCATAAAAAGTTAATTGTAGAAAAAGCAATTAAGACGGCGGTGCTTGTTAGGTAAATCAGCTCTACTAACTTATCCTGTTTTTGAGCCTAGACCAAGTTGCATTCATAAGAGTTTTGTAAAGTGTATTCTTTACAGAACTCTTTTGAATGCAATTTGGTCTAGGCCTTCGGCGAGACCAAAGATTAATATGCGAACGAAACGAAAGAAAATAACGAAAAAACACAACGAAAAGTATTGTAGAAGAATCTTTAACACAAGGTAACTTCTTATGTTAAGAAATAGAAAATAAGCAGACGGCTCTCCTGATGGTAATAGACAACCGACGCTTATAGACATCATAGATGTTACTGGTTAGTCGCTTATAGCGTGTATATAGCGCCTAGGATGTAGGTCAATCGATTAACACACTTGTCATAAAAGTAAATGAGGATGACGAGCACTGATGTTGTGGTGGTGGTAATAGGTAAAGTGGTAGTACTAATCTAGGCGAGCTGAAAAACTCTACCACTCTACTGTCTAGGTACCTGGACTGCACTAACTACCTACTGACTGTGATACCTAAACTAATAAAAATAGACAATAACATTTGTGAAAAACTAAATTAAGTTAAGTTAATTTAATTAATTTAAAGTTAAGTTAACTAAAATTTAAAAATGAAAAGAAATATCCATGGACGTGCAATATAACCCCAAAATAAGCAAATTATGTCCTCGTATTATGGGGGTTAGTCAACCATATTAATACATAGGGATACTTAAATAGATGGTGAAAAAAAATAAACACCCGAACCCAGAAATAAATAAAAAATAAATATCGTTGGACAGGTTACACTGGTTGAATCTACCCCAAAGTAAACACATTATATTAATCTTGAGTTATGGATGTTAGTCAGCAATCCCAATACACACAGAAATACTTAAATAGATACCAGAATAAATTTAATAAACACCCAGACCCGGAAATGCAGACATCTAAATGTTCATCACACAAATGCCTGCCCCCGTCGGGAATCGAACCCGAGCTTCACAGTTGGTCGGTGTAGTTAGACGTGTACGGCCACTCGACCAAAGAGGCGGTCAAATGCAAAGATCTAATCGTTATTATAAATAGGTAAGTAATTTTGTTTGCTTATCTCAGAAGCTCAGAAAAATAATTAATTAAATAATCTCTAAGCTTACTTTTGTTCGTCGATGTAAAAAAAATACTATTATCACAATATTTATTTATAATTTTTGTTCTTAATATCACTTACCCAGCTTACCACATATAGCATAAACACCGCAAAGGTCATATACAAAGAAAGCATGCTGGCTTTATCACAAGTCACTAACGAATAAAAAAACACTGACCGCTGTCATTTGGAAGAGAAAACAAAATGCATTCACCTTCTAATTGTGAATAATATTACTTACCATTTCTATAAACGGCTGATCACTTCGAACTATCTTTAGGTTTAGGTAGTATTATCGTGATAAGAGCTGTGTTATCAGAGAATAGATTATACTATCAGAAAATCACTTGCTTCCAATGATGTTCTTATTGTGTATCCGCATCTGATGGATAGGTCTGATTTCAATTAAAATCTTTATCATTTTAATACAAAATCGAATGAATACCTATCACCTTTTTACCGCTTATACATGCATTTTTGAAGTTATACTTCTTTTAGCGCGTTAGGAAAAAATGATGAGGGTAAATTTTTACGATGCGCGCGCACACCGTCACGAAAAACCGACATGATGAAGTTAGCTATAGATAACATTTTAGTTTTTAAAAAGATTTTTATCTTAATACGCCGAAGAAGTATAACCTCTAACGCGTGTACATAAGTACACACACAGTTTTTTTTAAATCATAAGACGTTTTTGTGACCCGAAATATTTTTGAAAATATTCCGAATAATGCGTTTCATGATTGACTGTTTTTCTTAACTTTCGTTTTTGTAATGATTTGTTTCGACATAATTGCAAAAGTAATGAACTGATGCTAATTTATTTATCGGTAATTTAAAGTAACCAATAATCTTGAGATTAATCTACCAATTATTAAAATTTTGAGGAGTTGCACAGAGAGAGTTTAAAAAACTGACATAAAATACAGGGCATGATACAAAGTACATACTATACTTTATAAATATCGTCGAATAAAATGTTGCAATTGTAACGGTGAACATTATTTTTATTCAGCAATATAAAAATGAATGTTGATATTTCGGTAAATGTCGGTACATTACAAAATAATTTGATCATTATCAACAAACAATTACATTATCAACAGAAGTAAATTTCTACACATCTAGTTATTCATTATAACCGAACTAATTATAACATTACAGAAACAATCTTGGATTCACTCGATTTTATGAAATTCTGTCATTATATTTCCTAATCCTAATGCTGTTACAGTGGGTATCTATTCGGATAGTTTAAAATTAGTAATAAAAAATACGCAATTTTTTTATAAACTAACTTAGTTCGTTTATTCTAGAGGTTCAAAAATGTTTGGAAATTGAAAATTGCGCAGGAGGCGGCGCAACCTTAAGGAGTAGAGCCACTGTTACCATTTTATCTCTTATAATTGGTTTTCATGCTACTATATCAGTGGCTTCTATTAGTTTTGAGGGAAGGTACCTGGTGAACTTGATCAAGTCATAGTATATCAGCCTAATGTTGGCAATGCTGTTTTAATGATCAACATCTAACAACAAACAAACCTAAGGTATTCTCAGTTATTTGTAGGATCCGGCAGCAACCTTTCAATATAATTCAATACAATAAAAATGTAATTGTGAGATTTTAAGTTTTGAAAACCCTGAATTAAGGTACAGTCTTGTACGGATTCATTTCACGCATTTAAGCCAATGTTTACATGTCATAATTGGATAGGTACAGTCAACGACTAAAACAGTTTATGTCGCCTTTCTTAAATTGCAGCCTTAAATATGTGTCAAGTTAAATTGTTTAGAATTTTCACCATATTCGGACGCGTTGAACCAGAATTGTACCATCTAGTCACAGTGTTAGTGGCAAACAAATGGATGCTTGCATAATAGGCGAACTGCTTGGGAGGAAAGGTTTTGGCCTATATTATTTAAAAAAATCTCGGGGAATTGAATGAATTGTTTTGGATCTCCTCGAATTGGTTCTGTTTTTTTTAAATAATGTTATTGATGATTAATTTTCGTCACACGACTTTCATCTCGTTTTCTCCACGCCGCGAACCTAAAACGTGCTATTGACACGTCTCTCGTCTCCATAAATGTTAAATATGTGAGTTAACTAATTGAGATAAATGTTACTATGTTTAACAACATTCATCAAAAATTAAACATAAAATTATATTTTGGTTACAGAATATGTAATAGTACAAATTACCTCAGTAGTTGATTTCCACGGTTATCTCTTTATTTCTAGGAAGACAAAGTGACTCAAGAAAAGATCCAGCGGATTTGTTTTATTTCGTTAGATTAGTCAACTAATAAGAGCAAATGTTTGCTACTAAAATGTAAACATTACCTTATTCAAAATAGCAGAAGCGAGGAGATCTTCATAAGTTGCAGATTCTGGCGGGATGAGTGGCTCCTGTGCGTATCTAGCCAGAGCTGGAAGTGCTGCAGCTTCCTCCACCACACGGGCTACCAAGCGCTTCAGCTGCGCGTGAGCGCTGCTTGCGTTGGAGCTACCAGCTGCTCTGGCCGACTGATGAGGGAGATCTGCTGAACAAAATATGATTTATTAAAAAAAACTCTTTTATCTTATTATCTTACGTAATTGCTATACTTAATTTGCTATTAATTGGTACTAGTGGTCGCCCGTTGGTCGAAATTCAGCCATAATAAATTTTAATATCTTGTTGATAAGAATGCCATCTTCATTTCTCAAGACCAACTACTTTGTTTCCAAACTATATGGTGCGCCATCTGTGATCTTTTATCGTTATCATTAATATATTTGTTTGTGTGTGTCAAATGCATGGTAGTGTGGTAATGTTTTATTTATTGATTTAATGTGTTTTATAAGCAATATTATTGAAAAATATTAGCGTTCTGCCCTTCTCCTACACATAAACTATAAGTGTGCCAAATTTTATGCTCCTGGGTCCGCGCAATTTTCGTAAAATGGGGTCCAAAGTTTTGGCATCACATATTAATATATAGACAATAATAGGTATAAGCATGTTGTATAACCAATAGAGCATCATCATTGTTAGAAGGATTCACCATTATTATTTGTATTTAATTGCCATGTTGAAGCTCTGTAACACGGATATATCAGTGTCACTTGGCTTGGCCTTGACACGTTTTTTTTATTTGATTAATTTCAATCAATATTTTTTGCAGGATAAAATTTTTGTAACAGAAATGAAATATGCTACCAAGGAGCTTTAAATTAATGTCCTTATCATTTGTTTTGTTGACATCGCCCTTGAATTTTTTATTCTAAGAGTAAAAAATAAATATTTTGTACATTTTTATTTTAAATTATCGTATTAATATAAATCACAAAATACTAAGTAGATTCCTGTTCATCCATGTCAGTTAATCTAAAATTAGTAATAACAAATTCAAAGACGAAAAGATTGTTCTGACATTACTTGTCAATCGGATTCCTCGTAAATATGTGTTTAAGAATATTGACTGTGTTATAAACAATAAGTTAAAGTCATCCAAATAATAACTTAAGTTTTACACTTAAATAATATGTAATAGGTCTATCTAAAGTCCTATATCTAAAGTCGGTATATTTGTCCCGTATTTAATTATGAAGGGACTTATAGTTTGTTAACAATAAGTTATTTGTTTTTTTATATAATATGGATATTTAAAGTCCTTATGTTTAGATTTTTTGATTTATTCATCGACTCTTCTAAACAAAATTACATTTCAACAATGAAATTGTCTGGAAACTTCTACAGGTACACTTTAATGTCTTTTGTTGGATACTAGGAGTACGACAGGAAGCGATCACATCGATTCGTCGATTTCATCGATTGGATTTATTGATTAACACCGACGGTACTTAAAGGGGTGTTTTAAGTTGACTCTATTTACCTACCTCTCTTTCTATCTACCCCCTTTTCTCTCTCTCTGATTTGGTTGTAAACCGTAACAAAGTTAATGAAGTTTACAGTTCAAAAAATGTAGAGACATAAATGTAATCGACTTAAATTTATTGCCAAATTTTAAAATGTCATCCATATCGTTGACGGGGAAACACTTTTGCAAATAGAAAACACTAATAGCATTTTCTCTTAAATTTCAGCTTACTTATATTTCACATTAATGTAGTGTTTCTTATCTAAATTAACTGAGGATAAATAATTCAAAATTAAATAAAAATATACGTACTTTTTATCTAGATAAAAGAAACGACAGCGGGGCAGCACTTGCACTATTCAACCTACATACCGACATATTATTTCATCATACCGATATACTCGCTGCTAAGTTACTATGTAGTTGCACAAATAGTGAAATAATCCTTCGTAATTAACTTTCGCACTAAAAATGGAATATTTCTTATAAACCTATTTGTACAGAGAATCATTTAAAATGGTATTTAGAATTGATTTGTCTGAATATGTAATATAAAATTGAAACTGATTAGGCATGAGGCTTTAAATAAAAATTTGAATCAAATGTGTTGTTTTTGCAACACGTGTTGTAAAAAGCTTTAATTAGGAGTAAAAAATAAAACAACTTCTACTAAGCGTCAATGATAGAAAGTATAAAATATTTTAAATGTTTGAAATAAAAGGACGAAAGCTTGCATCTGATCTGATATCTACAATATTTATTTATTTTATGAGATAAGACATCGAACACGGTCACGGCTCTCCTGAAGATGGTAAGCGACAACCGCGGCCTGTAAACACCATACGAGTTATAGGTGCGTCACTGTCAATGGGTGCTAGGCCAATTGTATGAGGCACGATTCTATCAGCTACCCTTTATTTTCCGGTCATATTCCGGTCTGGAGAGACCTAAGACTCTGACTAAGACTGTAGAGAGACTGGTACTGATCTATTTAACTACTTTTTTTAAAACAATTTTTTTTCTACGCAGCGGTACCGTATCGGCCTAACACGGTGCAACCTACTCAGAAAATATTACGTTTTGGGACTCTTATTGCCTTCGGTTAATTATGGGTGTCCTAATTATACATCTGCCTACTTTTTTGGAAATATGGCGGTGAAGGTGTTTTTTTAAAGTGTGACATGAAGAAACAAGAAATAAAGATTCAGGTAGGCAAATCTATAGAAATGTCTGTGAAAAAAACATTTTTCCAAGGATTTCTTCATATTTGAATATACCTCATGTTTTTTTATTATAATCAATTTTAAGAAATTATGAATACTCGTATTTTCACTAACTTCTAGCTGACTTAAAAAATGAAGAGGTTATACGTTCTACTCCTAAATTTTGATGTATACATCGATATCTCCGTCATTTTTGAACCGATTTCAAATGCGTATTTCTTAGTCCTGTTGCTGCTAAGTCTGGATCTGATGACAAAATTTTAGGGATCAACCGACAACAGTAGCTCAATTGGTTAGAGTATTCGTCGGCTTGAGACGAAAGGTTACAGGTTCAAATCCTATCTGGGGCGAAATTTTTTCTTTCTTTAAAATTTATAGAAATTTTAGGGAATCGATGAAAACACATTTTTTTGTATACATTCATCTTAACATAATTTTTAATTTTACGTCGGTTCTAAATAGCTTTAGTACATTTAAATTATATTTAAAGCACTCTTACTTGATGCTTATAAGTACATTTTTGGTTCATCTTTAATAAGATATATTTTTAATATTATTTAAAATCGCCTCTGCGGTCTAGCGCTCCAGCGTCGGACTTGACTTCTTGGGGTCCTGGGTTCGATCCCCGGGTTGGGCAATGAAATTTTTTTATTAAAATGTGTATTAAAAAAATACTTAACGTTGCCCGGGATCGGATATGTGCCCGGTTGGCAATAGGCTTACCACCTATCACATAGTGGAACTTAGTGTCTTTGGCTAGTCGTGGGTGCCTCTGCCTACCTCTTCAGGGATATGGGCGTAAAGATACTTTTTTTTTGAAACGATAAAAATAGTTGGGGTGACTACAGATTTAAGCCGATGCGTATCTAAACTTGTTTTAAGATGTATAGATATCTCGGTGTATAAGATATAAAACTTCGTGGTTGTCCGAGTTTTTAGTACATGTAATACGAAGAGATAATGAGGAGATTAGCTTATACTCGTAATTATGTTTACGAGTATCTCAGAGTCCTTGAACTAGACATCCGACACATTACAAAAGTGTATCTTTTTTGTGTGTATTTTTTGTCAAAACAGTGGTTAAAGGTCAAATTTTGAATTTCAAATGGATAATAATAGGGGAGAGTGTGGATGAAAGAGCCAGTTTTTTTTAAAGTTTCGAAAAACATTCAAATCAACTATATATTGAAAAAAAAACGCATAGATGAATAAACTGCTTTATTAGACTTGACAAATCAGAAATAAAAACATAAAAAACATAACTGTAACATAGTTAAATCTTAATTTTAAAAAAAGTTGGAAATCGGCTCTTTCAAAACCTAGTGTGATTGAAGGAGCCAACGCATGTCTTGAAAGAGCCGACCATTATTACCGCGCACATTTGTGTGTCGTCATACATTGAACAGAAAAAAATCAAGACGAAGTAGAAATAAGGTAGACATAATAATTAAATATCAGCCTAGATTTCCTTTTCTCTCCTAATTTCATCACTTTCATTAGTCGAATCACTCGAACTGTCATCTAAAAACTTCTACTCTTTTCGATTTCTTACCAAGACTTTTAATATTTTTTCCAGTTTTCATGTTAGTTGTTATATTTTTTTGATTCTTGTTTTTCTGGTTTCTTCAATTTTATTTTTTACAGGAGTGTCTGTTATATGATAGCAGAGGACATTTTGCTATTCCTGTTTACAGATTTCTTCCAAGGACCAGCCTTTAAAAATGGTCTTACTTCTTCAAGCGATAAAATTAGAGCAATGGAAGTCCTAATTGGAATGGAAGTCTTAATTGAATGTCCTTGCTCAAGAACATTTCTGACCGCTTCTTCTATTGTCATTTTTGGGGATCTGGAGCGCTTATTAGACATTGCTGACACTATCGTACCTAACATTATTGCAATAAAACAAATGGTATTATTTTATCAACCGCCAAATATTAAATAACGAAATGAATAATGAGTTACAAGTAATAAAACATCTTTTTTACACAAATAATAATTTTAAATTCAAATCCAAAGAGCAAAAGAGCCGGCTTTTTTTAAGCATTTAAGAATGGCTCTTTCATAGCATATGCCTTATATCAACATAACCTTAAAATAAAGCGCTTACTTATAATTTTTAAACAAAACAATGCAGCGTTTATAGACTACTAATATATGTAAAAACTTCCAGGACAGTTAAAATTTACTTACCTGAAACAGTTTCTTACTAAACTACTTGGTAAAAACACAAAAAAGAAAACTTTCTGGTCGCAAAATTTTTGACGTCGCGTAACTCGGTCCCAGGTTGTCGCACAACAGTCAAACTTTGGGAGCTAACAGCTACCCTGTGTTGCCAATTAATGGGTACAATCGATGCTTGGTAGGAAATGCATAAGAGCATAAAACCGAGATCGGCTCTTTCAAAACCCGGCTCTTTCATCCACACTCTCCCCTATAACATCTTAGGTAGTTGTAACTTGAATTATACTACGATTGTATATTTCAGATATATAACGTTAATTAAAGTTTGCTGTGGAATTATGGAACAATTTGTTTAATTGGACTTATATTAATGAGAGTTTCATGATATTCAAATAATTTCCATTCACAACATACCTACTTTGTTGCAGGTATTTTTATTAGGTACAGAATCATCAAGAGTGCAACAAAATATTAATAAATTTAGCACTAGACTAATTTCAGGCTGTATATTGTAAGTTGAGACAACAATTAATCCGATAGATCATTTTTAATTAAATATATTAATGGTTGACTTAAATACGTACCATTTGTATCGATCGTACTGTTGTACTGTAGCAGGGAAATACTTACCCGATTTGTGTTTTTGTTAGGTATGGTAGATCGGAGTCAGAAAAACTTTATTCACTATGACCATACGAATAGTACTAGTGCGCGTCGACTATTTTATAAACTACCACCGGATCGGAATCACTGCAATACACTTTGAAGATCCGGCAAAAGAGACTAAGCGTGCTTGTCTTTTTAAATTAATTATTATTAATATTTTACTTACAAAACATTATGAAATACAAAACATAAAGTATACAGAACAGTCTTTTTACAATTATGTATGTATGTTAAGTATGTCTTATTACAATAATAACAAGTAACAGTATAAATTGAAGATACATATGATTGAAACGGCTAGATCCAATCATTTTTAAGTCTTCTAAATATTCTGAAATTTTATGAAAGCCTTTTTTACATAGCTTTGTTTTCATACATTTCTTAAACATATAATAAATGGATACCACTTTAATGTCGCTCGGCAGCCTTTTGTACAAACGTAGGTATACATTGTCCCATGAAAGAATTATTTACTTTAATGGGACGAGTTTTATATTCTGGCAAATTATTTTAATTTCTCGAATATAAATCGTGAACATCACATTTTTTTTAACCTTTTGAAGTTCTTTTTACCGTTCATTTAATTATCGTAAATACTTATATTGACAACTCATGGTTAAAATAATTATTTTTCTGAAGATTTTTACTTTAAGATTACAAATAGCTCTGATATTTCTTGTTTATACGAATATAGTGTTAACATTTTTTACCCCAGAATTTCCCCAAAGAAGAATCCCTCAGGACAGGACAAATACATACATACATATACATAGGTACCCACTATCACTAAACGTTTAAGGAATGCTGGTTAAACATTGACTTTGGACTTATAATTTTAAAGTTGTAGAAAAATTCCCGGTAAATGAAATTGTATTTGGCAACACTTGAATCAGCAACAGAGTAATAGGGTCATGGTCTTACACATAATTTTACATTTGACTGTTGTTGAGTGGTAGGAAAATATCGACAAATTTTAAATAAACCACAAACCACATCACTTATAACAAGAATCTTAAACAAGAGGGGGAAACCCTATCAATCATTGCACAGAGTCGGATCTTTTATTCGTAACCAGTTGTTATCCGCGCAGTGGCGGCTTACCCTTAAGGCAAACTAGGCATTTGCCTATGGGCGCGAGGTTATGAGAAGCAGGGACGTGAATGAAAAAAGTACAACGCAAGTAATTTACAGCCTTATTCCTCAAACTAACACAAACTAATACCTAGAAGGTATAAACGCCCGCTAAAGGGACGCCATTTTTTTTGCCTAGGGCGCTCTCGTCAGTTAATCCGCCTTTGAATCCGCGGCTTCGCCTTTGTGCTAAAGTTAAATACCTACATAGGTATGCCTTTTTAGACATCAAGAGAAAAAAAATATAAAAAAATATCGTATCACGATTCAATTCATAATAAAATGTGTGTATGTACATAATGTAATATCTTCACCGCCATATCTCCGAAGGTGTAGGCAGAGTCACAACCAGGGCACCTACGACTAGCCGAAGACACTTAGTCCCACAATGTGATAGGTGGCAAGCCTATCCCCAAGCGGGTACATATTCAATCCCGAGCAACATTTTTTTTCTATTAGAAAATTGGAAATACCATATTTTCTTTTTGTAGACCAACCCAGGATTCGAACTCGCGACCTCATGAAGTCAAGTCCAACACTTGGACCGCTAGACCTATAGTACGTAATATGGAATGTACGTACCTATATATGAAGTCGTATATTATGTTTTTCTTATTTTTATCGACTTGAAAATAGGAGGGAGTTATATGTTGGACGCCTATGTTCTTTTGTATAAAACAAGTAAGTATCTTCACACCCGTATCCCCGAAGATGTAGGCAGAGATAAAATCAGGGCACCTACATTTATCCGAAGTCCTCATTATTAATTGTTAATCAGTCTTTAAGTGGATATATTTTGATATAGGTTTGAAATTGTGTCTTCATGAGAGATCAAATGTTAATTGGCGTCTCTGTTAAGTCCCAAAATGCGATAGGTGGCAAGCCTACGACCAACCGGGCACATATTCAATATCCGGGTGACGTTATTTTTATTAGAAAATTGAAAATACACATTTTCTGTCACATTCATACACATATCCGGATATCGTTAGTTTTAAAAGAACATTGAAAAATACATTTTCTTTTGCGTAAGTCGGTCAATTTGGATTTTTATTTGATAAAGCGTGATTCTGATATGGCCTTATTACCACCAAGGAAGAGATGATTAAATCCCACGAAAATCGAGAAAAATCGTCTTTTTTTCTCGATTTCGAAAATTTTTAGATATCATAAAAAAGGAAGTATTTTAACGCCCATACCACGAAGTGGTTGGCAGAGGCACTAGTGCAGCCGAATCTTTTTTTTTGTCGACACGGGGATCGGACCCGGAACCTCAAGAAATCAAACGCAACGCGAATCGCTAGAGACCACAGAGGCGATTATGTCAATAATAAAATATTATATTCCTGGACAAATTGAATCAATTTCAAAGTAAGAAAATTATACATTGGAACTGAAGGCGGTTTTTAATAGTTTTACTGCATTTGTATTATTTTTTAAGCCGTCTAATTTGACTGATTTTAACGAAACGAGACTTTAATTTCTGAGACCCTCTCCCGTGTATTAGAACAAAGCCAATTGAAATGACCCAGTAGATTTCTCGTAGGTACTTACTTAATGCGATAAAAGACAAGAAATAAAACAAATGTGTATTTCTATCTCTCACTGTGTGTGCGTGCGTGTGTCTGTCTATGACATTATAACTTTTGAGCGGATGAACCGCTTTCGATGCGTATTTTTGTTTAAAATTTAACGTGATCCAGGTGGTTCTTATTGAACACAACATACATACATATTGTATGGGGGTTACAGAACATTTTTAATTTTAGCGTTATTACGTGGCTTTTCAAAATTTTAGTAAGAATAAAATAATCTTAATTCATGATGGACTGATTTCGATGCGGATATTTTGTTTAAAAGTTAATGTGATCGATAAGGTTTTAGCTACAAAACATGTAGGTGGTGGTTAATGATTTTTTAAAAGTATCTTCACGCCCATATCCCCGAAAAGGTAGGCAGAGGCACAACCAGGGCACCCACGACTAGCCGAAGATACTAAGTCCCACAATGTGATAGGTGGCAAACCCGTCGCCAACCAGGCACATATCCTATCCCGAGCAACATTTTTTATTAGTAAATTGGAAAAATCCAATTTTCATTTTGTTGCCCAACCCGGGATTCGAACCCGGGATCTCATGCAGTCAAGTCCAACAACTGAACCACTAGACCACAGAGGCGATTATTTTTTTAGTTTCAGAGTTAGCTTTATCTTTTTTTGTATTACATGTGGTGATTTAATCCAATTATAAATATAGTCTGTCTTTCTCTAAAAAATGAAACTTTGGGTAGGTAGTACCTACCATAAGCCATTCGTCAAGAAATCCTGAAAGATATCCTAGGATCGTTTTCGTACATCAAACAAATGAAACCTTGTGTCCATATTTGACCGCCTCGTTGGTCGAGTAGCTAGCGTACACGCCTAACTACATCGACCACTCGCGAGGCTCGGGTTCGATTCCCGACGAGGGCAGGCATTTGTGTGATTAACATTTAGATGTCTGCATTTCCGGGTCTGGGTGTTAATTAAATTTATTCTGGTATCTATTTAAGTATTTCTATGTATTAGAATCGTTGAGTAACATCCATAACAGAAGCATATAATTTGCTTACTTTGGGGTAAGATTCAATTTGTGTGACCTGTCCAGGGATATTTATTTATTTATATTTTTAAATGAAGAAACACTTGTATTGTTTTACATTGTATTAAAAGTGATTTTAATTTATAATTTTATAAATAGCCTACCGATTTCGCTTATGACAGCATTATCAGGGCTAGAACTTATTTAAAATATGAATATTTGGACTTAGTGTCTTCGGCTAGTCGTGGGTGCCTTGGTTGTACCTCTGCCTACATCTTCGTGGATATGGGCGTGAAGATACTTTTTTTTGAATATTTGGAAATTTTACCAAGCGCCGACGTTTTAAAATATCAAATATATGAAACCTTGTAATACAAGTTTTCTATTCTAAGACATTGATTGATTTATTTTATCCGTAATTACATGTTAATATACCACCTGAGTGTGATTAAAGGATGTTTAAATAATGAGTTATACATAATTAAAAACTAACGTGCAGCTTATAGCCTTTAACGATCCGTGAGATATAATCGTTGTGACCGGATTTGAAATGAAAAACTTGATAGCATAAAAACAGTGTATTGCTCAGTACATACACATCAT
Organism: Calephelis virginiensis; assembly: GCA_002245475.1. NCBI lineage: Eukaryota > Metazoa > Arthropoda > Insecta > Lepidoptera > Riodinidae > Calephelis > Calephelis virginiensis. Next base: position 230,030 of record NJDC01000153.1, read on the forward strand.
GTCAGGTTACTGGAAGAAAAACAAACAGACGGACTTCCCGATTCTGAGAACTACACACCGAAAATGCTTGCCAATCTGACACTGGGATTGAAAGCCTCTACTACCTTCAAAACTGTATCTCAATAGCGAGAAATAAAATTGTACCAACTAAATGGCTAGAATCGGAGTCACCATTCGTCCACCAGTCACATCGGAGTTGTTATCACTTACCATCAGGTGCTTGGTCGCTGACCTCTCATATTAAAAAAATATAGAGTAGTTCTAATAATAATAATAATAACAAATAATCTTTATTTTACATAAACCTACAAGAGGCACTTGTGACGCGTCTATATAATAATAAATCTACCACCGGATCGGAACGCGGCCGCTCACTGAGAAGATCCGGCAACAAACTCAGCGGGCTTGTCTTTTTTTTTCTTATTTTAAAATATGTTTACAATAGTTAATGATACATTTTATTAATAGGAGATGGGCCTGAGGAGCAATTAATCCCAAGCCGTCTTATCAACTAAATATTCAGCAATGTTTTAATAACCCTTTTCATTTAATTTACATTTAACACAATTCTCAAATTTATTAATGTAAGTTCTCTCATATAATTAAGAAGTTTATTGTAGAGCTGTATACATTGGCCCATGAAAGTATGGCTTACTCTGTGGAGACGAGACACATGCCCAGCAAGATTATTTTTATTCCTTGTATTGACACAGTTTATATCAATTTCTTTTAAATGAACTTGAATTTCTGTGAACATACATTAAATTTTCAAACTAAAGTTTCAAACTAAAAAAAGTACTGGGATGCTACAGTTAGAATTTTGATTTCTTTGGATTTTTCTCTAAGGGAAACTCTTGGGCCTAGGTTATAAATTGTCCCTTATGGATCTCTTTTTTAAAATAAATATAGTGTTTATTCCATACGACATGATGCTTTGAAAATAACTAAAATAAACCATCCCAGCGGTTTCCACATCAGTTAATTGTCTCATTTTTTTACAGCATACGCTGCTGAGCAATTGCAAATTTATCAACATGCGGGCCCCATTGCAATTTTTTATCAATTGTTATTCCTAAAACGTAGTAGAATCAGTTCATATGCAATGGCTTCTGGATTTACAGTTTTTTTTTCAGAATTTACAGGTTGTACCAGTTCGAGTCTGGTAAAAACGTTCGTTAGAAATAAAGTGACAATCAACACTTACCTAATATTTCCTCCAGCCAGTAACACGATACATACAGAAAGATGGCCACGCCGAGCCAAAATCCGATTAGCAGTACGGCGAGGTACTCCAACATGGTGCTATATCATTACACTGGCTGTTTTACTCACAACGTCCGAGCCATTTATTTTTATTTGTTTTATTCACGTATAGTTGGTAGAGCTGGCATAAAAATATAACATTCATAAATACGAGTTGGAAACGATTGTAGAGCTAACAGGATATTTTAAAAATCTGATAGGTAGTAGGATAGCTAGGTTTGGAAACGGTGCTAGTGTATGGTAGATAGGGTAAAACTCGATCGTTATAATTTTTGCTTAAATTAATTAGTGCTAGCCTAGTGGTAATTAAATTTTAACGAATTTATATGTAAAAATAAATAAATAACAAAAATAAAACTATAATATATTTAATTTAGTTAGAGACTTGAACACCACAATGTGACAGAATATGTTGGCACGAATAAGTATTCTGTAACAACTTTTAAACACACATATCCCGCAAATAAATAAACTTCATTTTCATTTCATTTTAATTTTCATGTTCCAAAGTCCTAAACTGAATAGTTTTTACTACCAATAAGGTTTCAAAATGTTTCAGGGATCTCTTTCTTGATTGAAGCCATATTTAATGAAAATCACTTATAGTTAATATTTAAAAAAAAATGATTTCCTAGTGGAAAAGTTCTTTAGTTGCTAATAAAAACACATATTTTTATTAGATTAAATAAGTCATAAAAATTAAAGCAATGTTACGTATTCTTCTCCAATGTTTAATTTACTATTCGTTGCTTATCTTATTCGTTGTTACGAACGGTTTAAATTATGAGTAAAAACTAGAGTACTGAGTAAGTATGTTAAATTTATTTCATAGATAATCACTTGCTTAAAATAGTATGTTAGATATCAAGTAAGTGAAATATGTGTAACATACTTTTGAGGGTTTTATCAATTTTTCAATTTAAAACATAGTCGTTACACCTTTGTTATCGTTTTGATGTCTGCAATTGGGTTTAAATTATAGTTTGACGCCTTTGATTCCTGAGCATACGCGATGTGTTATATTTTCAAAAGTCAAAAGATTTTTTTTATGATATTGGAAGGCAAACAAGCAGACGGATTTCATGATGTTAAGAAATTAACGCCGCCTAGATACACCAAAGGTGGTAATGGTGCGTTGCCAACCTGGGGCCGGGGTGTTAGGTCTCGAGCAAAAGTTAGTTTACCGGCTACCTTACCGGTAAGGCGGTGGTTACCGAGTTGCTGCTAAACTCTACCACCTAGTCAGATGTCACGGTGTTAGTGACGGTGAGCCTATGCTCGCCTTTTACGAGCTGTCTGGCAAGGAAGGCAGATGGCTATTCTACAAAGGAGCCCGGACTAACACGGGGAAAAAAAGATAATTTGCATTTGGTCTTTATTATATTTGTTTATGTCATTTTATCGATTCTCTTTTTGTTAGAGAAATTCTGTATATTGTTTGATACAGCAAAAACACAACCTATATAAAAAAATATATTTTGCAGCTTGATATTATGAATTTGAAACTCAGTTTAAAATATTAACATGATGATTTCAACCTCACTCATTTTTTTTTAATTTTAGTAAACTTATTTATATAATCGCCTCTGTGGTCTAACGGTTTAGGTGTTGGACTTGACTGCATGAGGTCCCGGTTTCGAATCCCAACAAAAAAAAATTTGGTTTTTCCAATTTTCTAATAAAAAAAAAATCTTGCTCTAGATTGGACATGTGCCCGGTTAGCGATAGGCTTGCCACCTATCACATTGTGGGACTTCGGCTAGTTCGGCTGGTTGTGCCTCTGCCTACCTTTTCGGGGATATGGGCGTGAAGATACATTTTTTTCATCTAATTTTTTCATCTAAAATTGTGCAACACCACCACCGGTGGCAGAGCTTCCTAACTAATAAACATATAAATGTAGCTAACATCCCAATTCCTAGCCAGACAGCGACGCACCTGAAATATCTGTAGGAGACGGTTGTCCCTTATCATCAAGAAAGCCGTCTGCACGTCTTATTACATAAATACAAATTAATTTATTTACATGGTGTTCTGTACATCGAAACTAATTGCCATAATTTATTAGCGTCTTTCTGTAACATTTTTTTTAATTCTTGTCTGTTTGCAAGTTTGTAAGCAAAGTAAGTCCAACCAGAGCGGAAATATAATATGTTCATGCAAAAAGGGATATGAAATAGCGGAAAGCAATTCTAAAGTAATGGTATTTATATCAAAGGGCATTCCATACAATTTGGACACCCTAAATATCCTAAAGCCGGGCCAGCGCCATTTCCAACTGAAATAAGGCCGAGGAAAACTATAACAAAAGCACTATAGTATTAGTATAGCGCATTATACTAGTAATTTACAAGATAAGATGAGGATGACGGTTAACGATAGCTATTAACCATTTTAATTACTAATTTACTTTACGTGTTTATATTGAAAGGTTTTTAACAGTAGCAGCTGTGTAATTATAAAAGTCAACAAGGGGATAACATGTGGTATTATGAATCATTAAAATGAGTAACATTGCACAGCTAAACTGAAAAATTCCAAATATTTAGTGTACATTAGCTACACCGACAGACACACACACACTAACACAGACATACACACACCCACACACACACACACACACACACACACACACACACACACACACACACACACAATATACGTAAGCCTAATAATCTATCATTTAGCCACAATTTTGTATAGAAAATGTCGACTTAATGACTGATTAAAATTAACTTCTCTAAGTCGGCCGTAAGATGCGTTTCTGCAATATTTGCTTAGTTTTCCTAATTCCATGCCTCTGCATAACACTGTTGAAATAATTTCTAGTGACGGTTTGCAAATATCGCAGGTCGTTATCGGTAAACATTGGCTGCTTGCCACATAACTTGACACTTCACACATGTCGTAAAATTGGTCACAAACATTTGTAGAATAAGTATTTGCAATATAAGTAGGCCTCTCTGTTAAATGCTTTACCTGATTTTTTTATTAGATTATTTTCATCTATTTATTTGCATAATAAATTTAGATTATATTCAGGCGCTATTATTATTTTTGTTAATATATTTAATTATTTATTGTACGTCAAAATATAGCAATAAATTTTACATAGTAGAAAAATTAGACATATAATATCGCGATTAGCAATATGCTATAAGCCAACTAAAAGGAATGTAGAGTTGTGAAAGATAACCTTAATACACAAGTTTTAATGGCAAACCACGTACTTTATTAACTGTTTTTAATATTGAAATTATTTTTATACTTAACTAACGGCCCGCACCGCCTTCCCACGGTTATGAAATATACATGTAAACCTTCCTTTTCAATCATTTTATCTATTAAAAAACCACATCAAAATCCGTTGCTTAGTTTTAATGATTTAAGCATACAAAGCGACATAGGGACAGAGGAAGCGACTTTGTTTTATACTATGTAGTGATTGGCGAATGTTAAGAAAAGAATAGCATCTTATAGCTGTAACAAAGTTTCCCCCAAGCTTGATTTACGAAATGAAAATCTATAATTTTCTGTCAATTTGTGTTTAAGTATATGCCTCAACTTTAATATCCTAATTAAAAAAATAGATTCTTGTTAATGTAGATTTTTTTATAATATTGGAAGACAAACAGGTAGACGGATTTCCTGCTGGTAAGAAATTCATGCCTCCTAGAGACACCAAAGGTGGTAACAGGGCGTTGACTACCTGAGGCCGGGATATTAGGTCTCGAGCAAAAGTAAGTTTATCGGTTGCCTTATCCTCCAAAAAAAACAGGCCATAGATAGGTACTACAAGGCACAGGCGATTTGAAACAAAAATGAAGATTATCATTCAAGACTTTAAATCAAAGTAGGTTCAACAAGGAAAATTTGCAATTTGACAAATGTGTTTGGTTGACAGCTTCTTCTTTCTTTAGGTTTTGGCAATCTCGTTAGTATTTTGCCATTAGTCAAGTAGAAATTTGCATCAAATTTTATATCAATTATAATTAGTCATCAGTCATAAGTCGTCAGTAAGTCATGTCAGGCTCTTGGGTAAAGCGGTGGCCTTTTCACACAAGCTCATGTAACGAGATTTGGCGGCAACGAGGAAATAAACGATACGCTAATTTCTTCATGATTATTTCATTTGTGCACTTTCACTGAACAAAATTATACAAAATGCCGCCAAAATTGACTAATTTCACTCAATATTAACACGAAATTCAATAATTATGAAAAAACTTCGACCATCTTTTCTCTCGATGGCGCCAAAACTCGGTTGACAGCTAGGTATATTGGTTTGGATATTGTAACTAATACTTGCATGACATCACTTTGCTACTCGTAGGTAAATAAAAATATCGTAAGCTGTAAAATACGATTACATCACTAGTGCTTATTGGCTTTTTGCCGTAAAATATCTATTGTTCGTTTAATTACATTTTTTTAGTGTATTAAGTGTTTTTTTTACTATTTATACGAGTATATTATCACTTTTACACAGGCCATAAGATATTAAAACGTGTTCACTACCATTTCAAGTTTTCTAGCAGTTTTCGCCGGGTTTCTTAAGCGTTGTAACTTTACTAAGCGAATTTTGATGAATTTTATCGTATATATATATCGTTACTTAGGTACTTATACGATAAAACGAACGTAACTACAAATTTGCGATATGTTCCACGGGCTGGCAAAGTCGTTGAAATTATTGTTGTTGAATTAAATCACTTACACATTTGTACTTTTTATGTATATTTTAAAACGGCAAAAGATCTATGTATTGTAAAAAACTGATAGGTCAAAGTTATTTTAATACGTATGATAATTTATGTACCTATTTTAATTTATCACAATACGAACGAACGGTTCGATTTGTAACATTGACGGATACTTGAGGGAAAACTACAGTATCATTTTTCATCAGTTTTTTTTTATTTAAAATCAGAGGATCGATGTTATGAATCAAAGCCCTTAGTCGGAGATACCGCACAAAGAAAGCCATGGGCGTGGGCTGTCTTTTAAAGTCCGGTAAAAGAAAAACAACATATTAGCCGTTCAAAAAATACCTTCTTTTATATTTATTCAAAAAAATATAATTATAAAAAAATACGCCTGCCTCACCTATCTTACTTAAAACCAGGGGCAATGGCTAGGCTACATATTTATATTAAACTACCTCCTGCCAGCGACTTCGTATACACGTTGAAGTGGCTTTTCGTGGTTAGTGGGAATGAAAGAATTTCCCTGCAGCTAAATGTTGATTTGGACTATGAAGTAATATCTAAAATTTGATAAAATCCATTACAGTTTTTGTGTGAAAAGTGAACAGACAAACTGACAAAAAATTTAATAGCCTTTCTTTTTGGGTTATGTATCCTATATTATACATCATAGCAGCAATTGTTTTTAGAAAATATTTCAGGTACAGATTTAGATTTATTTCTATTTTATTACATGTTTTTCGTTTACTCTACATTAAATTACTCTACATTTTTCCCATGTTTGGGGCATTTCCTGCCAGGCAGCTCGTAAAAGGCGAGCATAGGCTTACCGTCTCTAACACCGTGACATCATTCTAGGTGGTAGAGTTTCGCAGTGACTCGCCCGGATTGGTACCACCGCCTTACCTATTCCTGCCACCAAACTTCCAATGCTTGCCGTTAACGTGTTCCGGTTTGGAGGGTAATTAGCCGGGAAAGTTAGTTTTGCTCTAGGCCTAACATCCCGGCCTCAGGTTGCCAACGCACGATTATCACCTTTGGTGTCTCTAGGCGGCGTGAATTTCTTAGCATCAGGAAGTTCTGTTAGTGTGCTGGAAAGATGATAGCGTAATTACAATGGCGAAAAATTATGACACCGTTGAATCTTTAGGAACTGTAAATCATTGGTGCCCTGTGTTACGTGAAAAAGTTAATATCAACATACCAAAACTATTTCAAACATAAAATAGAAATGAATGAAATTTTTCACACTTATTACGCCACTGTACTCAATTGAGTACACTCCTATAAAATGGACCCAAATTGTAATTTTTGATTTTTTTGCCGATTTATTGTTTATTTTATGTCTACTTAGTAATCAAATAAATGTTTCCTATTAGTAATTTTTTACTGGGTATTCCTATTAGTAATTTGTTAATGGGTTAATACAAATCACTAAATAAAACTTCACTAAGTGCCGACGCTATAGAACATATAGGTATTTATGTAAAGGTATTCAATTTACGCAACGCACGCAACTAATAAAGCCTTGTTAATGTTTTGTTGTGTCCCGATAAGTTTTTCGGCACTTAACGAAATGTTTTGCTGGTTTGCGTCAAGAGGACCAGTTTTTGCCGCAGTTGATTACCCTCGGGTGACGTCAGCTCGCATCATCGTAAATACATCCTGTTTCTTCTACTTGTTTTAGGGTAATCACTACATAGTATGAAATAAAGTCGCGTTCTCTGTCCCTATGTAAGCTTAAATCTTTCAAACTAAGCAACGGATTTTGATTCGGTTTTTATAATAAATAAAGTAATTAAAGAGTAAGGTTTATATGTATATTTCATAACCGTGCCTAGCCAGGGCGGGCCGCTAGTTCATTATAAAACACATCTGATATTAGATACTTTTAGTATACCGGAAGGATAAGAACAGGTTGAAAAGTTCAAGAATTTTAGTACTTTATATTCCAAAATGATAGGATTAATTACAAATTTGCAGGGCGAACATCTATTCGTTGGACTTTGTAAAGCCTTTAGAATTAAGCATAGGTTTTTGCGTTCCAGACAGGTATGTTTGATAGACATTGGAATTAAGGTTTACTGCCAATTACTTTGGAATGTAACATACATGATATACATACATTTCCAAGAAACGGTGGAAACTAGGACGCGGCTGCGACGTGAATACTTATTGGATAATACTTTATATTCCACAGTTTTGCGACCTTATCAAGGTAACTAATTCATAACATTACCGATTTATTTTTTTATTCTTACAGCTTACAGGTGCGGAACAGATCCATATAGAAAATGAAGAAGTTAAGCTGGTCTTATGTTGTTTCCTATCTTTTTAATGGTAAATTAAACTTTTATCTTAAATAATTGACACCTTAGTTCTCACGGGAATTGTCAAAACCAATTTTGCCAATTTCCGCGTTATGATTTCGAGTAGCTTTTTCTATTATGTTAATATAAAAGAGAGAACAATTTAAGTAAGCAACGTGTGAAGTAACAAGATAAAATTAAGCTTACATGTAATTCACGTTTGATCGCGAATATTATTTGGTAATTAATTGATGTTTACGCACGTTAAGATAACGCACGTTTATTTTGATAATTCGGACGGACGGATTATAGGCTAGTTTTTAAGATATATATATTCTGAGACACTTTAAATAAAAACTTAATACAACTAAACTTGGGCAAATCGTGCTAAGTGAAAATAATTGCGATAGGTAGTAAAAGGGTTAATATCCCTTTTCCTTGCAATAGAAAGTGGCAATAAAAGAAACAGTCATATTTGCCATATAGGTGTGAACTGTGAAGTTGTTTACAGGAAGTATCGATCCGTATGGTGCCAGGAAGTGGGACCTGTTTGTTTAACTTTCGTTTTCTTTTTACCCATAAGGGCACGTCTTGTGTTACATAAATTAGACATCTATAGCTCAGTAGCTCATAAAGCTCATATATTTTTACAAGCTTATATTTGATAAGGTTAGGTGTAACCAACACAAACTAAATGTGTCGGTTACACCTAAGCTTGGCAACTTCTTAATACGAATTTGCGGGAAATAAATTAATAATAAAAATTAATAATAAAATAAACATGTAAATTTTCCTGTGTAAATTGCGTGTTAAAATGGAACACATAGATAAATGAGTAACACAAACATATTATAGTGTATTTTAAACTTTATACTGACAACTGTAAGTTACCTTTAAACGAGCATTTTTTTATTTTGTATTTTTTTATATGTCTGTGTACTTAATTCCGGAAAGCGGAATACTTCACGTCCCGCACACGCTCTGAGCGGGATGTCTCTATAAAGGTCGTAGAAACTAGACAACCCGCAAATAAGGGGACGTGTTTGCAACTCTTGTCAACAAAATTTAATAAAGTATTTAAAATGTATAAATAGTATGTAGGTACATAAAATATTAGATATAGCTCGTGAACCAGCAACAAAATCTTATGATGAATTTGATTTTAGGTGATAGCTCTTTCATTGCTTCAGAGTTATTACCCAGACGCTTTTCGTCAACTATTCATCAAAATAATTCGTCGTGCCGGGCTCGAGGACTCATAATTGACATTTAACTATTATGTGAAATTAATGAATTACGTATTTAAATTTGGCATTTAAAAATATCATATTTTTGACTTTTTGATTTTTATGTAATATTTTAGCATAATATTATTTTTATCAATTTAAAATTTATTAATGAACACTTAGCTGTTTTTTTATCACCATACAATTAAGCTGTGATTTTACACGGATGTTAATGTCCCCCTCTTTTACTGTTAGAATGCGAAAACAGAATAAAAATTCAAGAAACAGTGTGATGTCTTCAAATAAACGTATGTCTATACTTAAACTTAAAACTACATTTTGGTAGATGGGGGATTATACATGGATGGGATGATACATCAAAAAGCGCGAGAAATGAGCACATATCATCTGACCATTAGAGACAGACAGACATAATTGTATTGGTCTGAGCATATAATCTAAGTTATAATACTTGTAATAATATTATTCCGTATTTACACTTTACTATTACCTACTGTATCAACAGACCTTGACATTTCTATAAATTCACTTTATACTTGCGAAAGTATTGACTCCATTAATTAAAATATAATAATATTGTCATTAAGTCAATTTATAATTGCCATTGCCGTTGTAAAAAATTGTTTATTACGCAATCAAAATGTCAAAAGTGCTTTTAATTTAGAACATTGTGATTGATGTGTGGATCAACAGGTTAATAAATTGAACTACAGCAAGTGACGAAATCGTTTAGTTTCTGTGACTTTTATATTTGTCGATTGAATCGACGTGCTACACCCCGCGTTGGTGCCGCCACAGTACACATATGAAGCAGTGTAGAAACTACATACAAACGTTTGTAACTGCACACTCACACAAACAAGCACACCGACGAGGCCGCTAAGCAGTTTTCGCGGTCCTGCAAAATGAGTTTCACGTTGCTATTTGTTTCCGCGATATTTATAAAATGCTGGGAGTTTAAGTGTTCGTCTTTTGCTAGACATGACGCCATGAGATTACCTATTTATATTATTTGTAAACTATTATACAATACGATGAACTTATTACTTGTATAGAGTTAGGTAAGTAGTTAATCAACTAAGTTAAATTTCCATACTGTTTCTTATTAACTATGGTGCCAATTTCTAAATATCAAGCTCATCAGGAGGGCAGCGTCAGTTTATATCACTAACACCGTCTACTCTAATTGGAAATATTATACGACGATTTGCCCGTATTGGGAATCGTGTTGCTACAACATCAGTGCTCGCCATTGGCGCCGGGTAGGTGTTACATATACAAGAGGTTTGCAACTCCCCTTACCTATACTTATTTCGAGGTTCGTAACGCACCATTTCCTTATTTGTTGTCAACGTGTATTTGTTACTATCAGGATATCCATATATCCATTCCACAAATATATTATTTATTACAGTTTCCTTTGCAATATTTGATTTATTAACTGTAGACACGTTATTGCCTTTTTCCAGGCGCCGACGACAGTACAATGTTACAAACTCACTTCCACGCCTATCACTCAACAGTTTCTTTTTTCAAAATAATATATAACACGGGAGAAACTACTAATAAAAGCTAATGTTAAATATTAAAACAACATATTATGACACAAAACATTTCGCCGAAGTAGGTGTGATGAAATTCCACATTATCAGACTCTACCTTAATATTGAAATGACATGGAACAAACATTAAGTAATGAGTGTGAGTGTTACAGTGTTTGCCGAAGATAATGTTGGTAAACAAATGTAACAACTCTCACACACGTAACGATACTACGCTTTCGATACTATTCATACATTTACCGAATGAATGAATAGCAAATCGATTTTATTATAAACTGGCTATGGCCCGCGTAATATTTATATTTAGACGAGGTTGAGTTGACTTTTATTTATTTATTTTAATCCTTTATTGCACTAAAATAAATGTACAAAGGCGAACTTAATGCAAAAAAAGCCTTTTCTCCCAGTTTACCCTGGGTAATAGTGACAAAAACACATATGGGGTAGTGCACAAAAATTTTACTACAGAAAAAAATCATTTTACAACACAAATTGATTACAGATAATTAAAAAATTACAAGATCCTTAACTTACTAAAGAAACTGAAATAGAATATATGAGGTAATTATCTATATAATTACCACATATATATTGCAAAATTATGTTAATACAACTTTTGCTCCAGTCAACAACTTACTACTATACACAACATTTCGTAATAAAATCCGTTTATCAGTTTTTGCGTGAAAAGTGAATAGATAAACAGACAAAAGTCTATAAACCCTCGTTTTGCTGTCCTCAATACAACACGTGGTAACACCTAATTACTTTTACAAAAATTTCATGTAGGAACGGATTAGTTTAATTACTGTTTTATTAATATGAATAACTTGCTAAGAACTCTTGCTGTATACATAAACTTAGGTAGTCCTACTTACATTAAAGTTATTTTGGAAACAAAAATATAGTATTTTTTTTTACTTTTATACTCCTTCAAAGCGGTGATTTCTATAAAACGCTGTAAACTATAATTTTTTACCATATTTATTTATTTGGTTTGGTTTACTGGAAGAGAATACATTTAGCACTAAGTTCGTTTATGTATTAATAATTTTCATTTGTGTACAATAAAGTTTAAACGAAATAAAATAAAGATTTCAAAAGAAAGAAAACCCAAATAAATAGGCAAATATTTACTCTTGACTAAAAAAGGCTGACGTGATCGAAATGGTTCTTGGTTCTCGTACTACAAATAAATTGTATAGGAGGTTATTGAAAAGTTTTAATTTTATGTTTACAGTATGAAGCATTCAGTTTGTATATGTAGGTAATAAGAAATTAAACACCACGTGGGAAAGTACAAGTTTTGTGAAATAACTGTCTACATGATAGAGAAAATCATTAAAAACCCGATATGATCTCTGTATATACAGCAACTGATTTTATCACAAAACAAGGTAACTGTGTGTTTGTGATATACGAGTACACATAAAAATATTTGGGTACTAGATATCGAATAATATCAAACAAACAATCAGAACCAGATATTAATGTACTGGCTGTTGACCGCGGCGTTGACGCGTGGTTAATGGTTCCACAGGATTTTTTTTCGGGATAAAAATTATCCCATGTGTTAATCCAAGTTACCCTCTATGTGTGTGCAAAATTGCATAAAAATCAGTTCAGCAGTTTTTGCGTGAAGAAGTAACAAACAAACATACACACATACACTTTCGCTTTTAAAATATTATTAGGATTAGGATTTTTATAGGTTATGACACGCATCTCAATTGATAGAAAGTGATTATTGGGTTAATGGTGATTATGTACAAAGTTAAAAAAGCCTATTCACTCTGGCTTCAAGACGTCTGAGTTGTCTTTTACTAGAAACATGCTTTGGGAAGACAGTTACGATCTATCAATATCGGTAACCGAACCCGAGAATTTTGAATATTGACTGACATTTGGGCTGTACGTTAACCCCTCGACCAACGAGGTAGTCGATCAATTTATTTAACATGCAATATAGGGAAGACTTACGACTGCGGCTCATTTCTCCGCTTGCATACTTTTTGTTCGATTAAAAATTGAATAACAAATAAATATATAGTTTCCCGTGAAGATGCACAGGCTTCACGGTTGAATACGCGATTGGGTCTTTGCCCTGAATCATATTACAATTGTAAGCAAACTCTCTTCTTTTTCTAGCCACCGTTATTTTTTTATTTATACATAAAATAGCTTCGGTCGCGCTTCTGGCTACCATAGACCGTTGATTTTAAATAAGATACACTTACATGTTATGCTGAATGTTGTAATACTATAACAGTAATTTCCTGTTGCTACCGAAATATATTGCTTTCGTTTGTCGATGAGATCGTCACATCCCGAAATGGAATATTTATAATCATTATATATATGTATTAATTTTTTTTAATAAAAAAAGAAATAATTTAATCATAAAGGTTTGTAGTAACTATTTAAATGTAAAAAACAGATATAACGAATGAAAAATGATAGAAATATTTTATCAAGAATTATTTTGTATTAGGTCACTTATGTATAACAAAAAAGAGGAGATATTTTCATTAAGAGTAAAAAGTAAGGTAGTAAATAACTTCTGCACCAATGAATAAAATGTGTAGTCTAAATGTTATTGGTGAATTTGAATCCAAATGTTATTGGTGAACCAGCAAACTGATTTTTGTATTTTTTTTAATTATATGAAAGCTACACTGCACACAGGACTTTTCATTAAAATCGACTTGCAAATAGAAGTGTAGGAAATGGCGCGGGAATAAGAGAATTTGTAGGTTATCATAAAAATCGGAAACAGTTCTGATACAATTATCTACTTTCATTGGAGGAATCTTAATGAATCGTAATAGGAACTGAAACGTCTGGTGATTACGTGCAGCACTTTCGTAAGATATAAACAATGACACCTCGGCTGCTAAATAACACATCTTTGAAATGTGGGAAAGTTGCTCTCCGTGCTGATGTCGGACGAATGTAAATATGTTTTCTTTCCTCTACATAGAGATTTTGTTGTTGTTATTTTGATATTTTAAGGTACAAAAGTTTTTTACGCTATACTTTTAGGAGAAGACCAACGGCCAAGTCTCTAGATGATATATTGTGACCTTTCAGGAACGAGTAGGTATGGTTTTTCAAAGGTTTCTAAGTATCCACTCGGACATCGTCGTTTATGAGATAAGAATCTAATATTCACTTTAGTAAAAATACAAAATATGTTTTAATTACATACTTATGGAAGATAAGGTAGTTGCTAGCCATCAATAATAATAATTGGTATAAAATCAGTATTATCTAAAAATATTTTTTTATTTAGTGATTTAGTTCTTAAAATAAAAAATTCGAAGAAAAATGTATCACTAAGATAGATTCTTAAAACATTTCATGACAAAAATTCAATAAGTGTCAGTTCAGGATTGTCAAGGTACTCTTAAAAACATATTTATTACTTAGATCTTCAAACGTGTTTATGGTGTACGTAGATAAGTTAAACAATTATGTATAAATCGACCTTCAAATAAAAAAGAAAAACTCAACGTTCGCAACGCCGCGAATGTTCGAAAATTGTAATTTTAATAAAGATACGTATCGAGCTGTCTCGTGCAAGAGAGAAAAATTGGAAACCAGTTCAATTTTATAACAACATGTAATTATTACCTAACAAGTAAACTTGCAGGTACTCAGTAATGTTCTTCTTCTTCTTTTATAAATATGATATTTCAAGACTTACTTTACCAATGTCAAGTTAGTTAATTCTTATACAGTCATTAGTCACTATGTACAAAGTCATGTCAGGTCCGGGTCTTAATTAAAGCGGTGGTCTCGTTACTCAAGCTCATCTAGTGAGATTTGACGGCAGCGAGGAAATAGACTTAAATTTCTTCATGATTATTTCATTTGGGCACTTTCACTGAACAAAATTAATGTGACTCCCACCTAAATTAACTAATTTCACTCAATCTAAACACGAATTTCAATAATAATGAACACTCATTCACCCTCATTCACGATGGCGCCAAAATTCCTCTCCCGTACTGTTATCAAGGTATATTAAGCGGTGCTGCAGATATTAAACCATTTTACAATACTTCATTCTATTGTAAATTGGTTAATTATTGTTGTTTACTAGTATGTACCTATAAAACATTAAAATACTCAGAATAAAGCCCAAGCTGTTTTCTTTTTCTTTTAAAATCAATCGTGGTGAGACCATAGGTAATACGCATGTAGGATAAATATCTAACACGACTTAAGTACTTGTCAAACGACAAACTTCATATAAAACGTCAAAAGTTAAGTACTTACGATATTTCTTACATTCACAAAATTATGTAATTTCGGAAATTAATGTCAACCTCTTGACTTATGGATAACGAGAACTCATGTTACCTACCTACTGATGGTTTTTGAAGTATATTTTAGCGGTATTATCATCGCCGCATATGTAAACACAATTAACACAGGTGTACTTAGTTATATGAGATATATACCAGGGGGCACCAATTGACTACTTTAGTTTAAGTATTTACTTTTACAAGGAGATCGAATCTAGTTGTAGGCTTATAGTTGTAGCAAAAACTGTCACGATGACTATAGTATTGATGACGTCACTAGCAAATGCAAATCATTAAGTAAAACAATCATTTGCATCTAAACAAATTCAATATATAGAAATAGCATGTCATATTGACTAGCATTTTAATGTTATTCAGTTTTTGCTATATTTGTTTGTGGATTTTTTGTCAAATAAGCTATAGCCGAGCTACTGCTTTCAAATTTTAATATAATATGATGGAATTGTAATTGACGCAGATGGTTTTTTCAATAAGGCATACCTGCAGTAACGTTAATACCTACTATGAAAATGTCAGTAACAATATTAACAGCTCTTTGCTAATTGGAGACCAAGTATTTAGTTTAAGTAGTAAGTTTTGATATGACATGCCTGCCAACTATCTTATTTATTCACACTAGTGGTCGCCCATTGGTCGAAATTCATACTATAATTAATTTTAATATCTTGATACGAACGCCATCTTCATTTCTCAAGACCAACTACTTTGTTTCCAAGCTTTTCAGTGCGCCGTCTTTGATTTTTTATCGGTATCATCAGTATATTTTTTTGTGTTTGTCAAATGCATGGTAGTGTGGGTAATGTTTTATTTATTGATTTAATGTACTTTACAAGCATTTATATTGAAAACTAGTGTTCGCCCATTGGTCGAAATTCGACCACAATATATTTTAATATGTTGTTGATAAGAACGCCATCTTCATTTCTCAAGACCAACTACTTTGTTTCCAAACTTTTTAGTGCGCCATCTGTGATCTTTTATCGTTATCATCAGTATATTTTTTTGTGTTTGTCAAATGCATGGTAGTGTGGGTAATGTTTTATTTATTGATTTAATGTACTTTACAAGCATTTATATTGAAAAATATTAGCGTTCTGCACTTCTCCTACACATAAACTATAAATATGCCAAATTTAATGCTTCTGCGTCCGTGCAATTTTCATAAAAAGGGGTCCAAAGTTTTGGCATCACGTATTAATATATAGATTACAATATAATAACAGAGTTTTAAATTATTTTCGGAAAGCAGTTCAGCTGGCGTCTTACCAAAACAAGAGATTTAAATCTGTACTATTTATAAGTAGAGGTCAAGTCTAATGAGAATTTGTATGCTTAGTTACACACAAAACTTTTTTTAATACTTACAAATTACTAGTATATTCGTATTGTCTCGAGTACCGGGGCAGGTGAGATAAATGTTGCGTCTTTCAGTATCTCACGATAACCCTCGCACGAAGAAGCAATCGCAAGTCATTATGCTAAACAATTCAACGTTTGCAAGTAATAATGGGAGATAAAATCACTTAATGACATCATTGTGATACCAAGGTGATTCCTGATATAAAAATCCTACATCCGCGAATGTACTTACATTGCATTATAACATTTCGCGAGCTTTTTCTGAATCCTGAATTATACTTAAAATTAGACCAACATTTTTGAAACTGTGAAGCCCTGGCTTCCCTCATGTTCATATTTGTATATTAATACGTGATGCCAAAACTTTGGACCCTTTTTACGAAAATTGCGCGGTCGCAGGAGCATAAAATTTGGTACACTAATAGTTTATGTGTAAGAGAAGTGCAGAACGCTGATATTTTTCAATAATAATGCTTATAAAGTATATTAAATCAATAAATAAAACATTACCCACACTACCATGCATTTGACACACACAAACAAATATATTGATGATAACGATAAAAGATCACAGATGGCGCACTAAAAAGTTTGGAAACAAAGTAGTTGGTCTTGAGAAATGAAGATGGCGTTCTTATCAACAACATATTAAAATATATTGTGGTCGAATTTCGACCAATGGGCGAACACTAGTTAAAATACAACTGTGACCTATAGCAAAGAAAATTAAATCTCTGCCCCCATTCACACATGCCACAGGGACGTCGCTGTTTTGTGGTTTAATGTACAAGTCCATCTGCTATTTAAGCATCCTGGAGGGAACATTATAATGGCAAGCTCTGAAGTTGTACCGGCAGGAGCAGGTAGAGTCGTAGTTCCTATTATAAAAACCGCTGTGTACAGCTTTACCACCTAATAATAACTGATTATAGTAGTGGAATTATAAGCTACGACTTGCTGGCGATGAGGTTGTCAGATCCCGACGCTGGGAAACATGTACGTACATTATTATTAATCGTCAAGTATTCTAGGATAGATACATGAATACACAGAAGAAAGACGTCACGCCAAATATATGTTGCTAAGATTGTTATCAAAGTTATTTAAACAATGGCAAGGTTGCCGTCACCGTCAGTAAATATGGCAGGTCTGGCACCTGATAACGGCACAAGGCACTGCGAAAACTATTATTTAACGCTTAATTACCTCCACCATTTACATTTTTACTATATATTTACCTTGCTAGGATACAATACCTAAATATTAAAAGAACAAAAACATGTTTGTATATTTTTTCATTAATATATAAATTGCACTGTTACTTAATTAATAATAGTTGATTAACTTTCGTAGGAAATCGCACATTGTAGAGTTGGTGTAACAGGCAGAGAAAACCGCGGTGCAGCTACTGTGTTAAAATTTATATAATTCAACTAAGCATTTGTTGTGTTTCAGTTCATTTTACTTAAATACAAAATTGTTTTGTGCTACGTTTATCAGTCGGTATATATAACAGCGGTACCAGCAGCTCGCAAGTATTGGTTAACCGCCTCACCTATTATTGTTGAAATAAATTAGTTACTCGCCATTATTGTACTCCGTGATGAGGGGTAACTGGAAGACTTGCATACGTGGCCTAAGATCCCAGTCATACGATAGATACGCATCTGTAATATGGTTGTATCTTACCATCAGGAAAACTACCAGCTTGTTCGCTATTAAAAAAATTATAACAATAAAACAATTACTCAACTTTTGACACATACTATTAAAATCTGCCTGTATGTATGTATAGTTCAGGGGTGGCCAACTTGATTAGACATAAGATCTACTGCTTACTAACGAAACATTTTGCAATCTACCACATACATACTTTTTGAAATCTTAAATGAAACAGCATAGTGTTTAATACACAATCATAAAATATTTGTTATCGAATAGTCTTACGAGTTCTTTTTCGTATCACACACGAGATTGTTTCCTTAAATTTAATTAGTGCTTTGGAATAGAGGTCATGATTATGTTTAATCAATATTTATAGGTCCTCTCTTTATATTAGTGTGAGCACTGCGTCGCAGTACCTTCCAATAGTTTAGTAGTTGGCAATTACGTTGCGCAGTCTGGTCTATTTAATTATATTTTTTGCCTTGCCACGATCGACTGAAGTAATGGTCGTGATCGACCGCTTGGCCACCCCTGGTATAGTCAAAGTATAACCTGCTGTTTAACAGCAGAGAACGACTTTTTTTAAATTTGTCCCTTTCTCGGATAGGCTAAAACCTTTAGGCCATACTGCCACGTTAATTTTGTTTTATGCAAAGATGTCTCAATTATGTGTTATTTCAATGCTCGCTGATAAACTGTTGCTGCTATTGTCTGCCGGTATATTCCGTGCTTACTATCCCACAGTAATTAGGCTACAGTAGTCTAAGATAAGTAAATCAAACAGCAGAGCGAGAGGCTGTGCTGCGTTCTGTGTAATATGTTTTACGTTATGATGTAACCGACATTCTACTGTCGGAAAGTCGTGCTAATTATGTCGAAAAATAAAATACACTTGACGAGAAAAGTTTAATTAAATATTGTTACCTAAATGTATAAGGAAAAAGTGTGGGAGAGTATTATGGTACCACTGATAGTTATATAATGTCGTTGTCAGCACTTCATACCGTTTATTGCGGTTTAAATATAGACGATAAAACTGGAGGGATTTTCTTGTTTTACCTCGGTAACCAATTACTATTAAGCTTATTAAAGATATATCTTAGTCCAATTTATATTTTGGCCAGTGGTTTCGGATGTAATTGAAAGTCGAAGTGGTGAACGAAGCGAAATCTAAACTGTCAACTAAAATCGGTCCATTTGTATCCATAATCGGCATAGACAAACAAAATCAATTAATCGAAAACGACATTTAAATACAATAATATTACTTAAAAATAATCTTCAGCCGCGGTCATCTTTGAATGTATTTCCATGCTATAACAATTAACATCAATAGAGAGTCGTTTTGCATGTAACGGACCAGTGATAAGCTAGGAAGATAGTCTGCAAAAAGCGAAATGTGCTTTGCTTTTATAAAATAAATGGGCGTAAAAGTGTTCAACGTAGGCGGAAGCAGTTTTACCTGACTTCTAAATGTAAAATGTGTAAAAAAATTACTTCAATTCGAATATCGAAAATTCGGAGCCCATACCTATCGCAGAAATACCAATAAATCGGTAGTTCCGATACCACTAATTTTGGTAATATTTCTTATCGCTGGGATCAAGTAGACCTTACTTTGGGGTTAGATTCAATTTGTGTAACTTGTTCAGGCATACTTATTTATTTATTTATTTAATTTAGATTAGAGGCTGCAATAACATGAGGAAATCAAAACAGAACCAAGAGAGATTAGGGGCATATTTTAAATATTATTCATTATGATTTATGAAATTATTATTTTAATTAATGTATTTAATTCATTTCCGTTCTCGTCTGTACTTAAAAATGTAATTTGGTCGCGTACGTTTACCGATAGCCAACTTAAAGTGTCCGCGCTTTACATAATAGTTAGTGGATTTGGGTAACGTACATAACACTTTCTTGTAAACGCACCCTTATTACGTCGCTTGCGCTTGACAACACTGTCGGCAGATCATTACCCAGTCATTCATTATTATATTTTAAAACTGACGGAACGCCATGTTCAACTACATAGTATAGCGCTGTGCAGTAGATCGCCCGTTGCCTCGCAGTAGCACATCCATGCTCGCATTTGTTGTGTTCCGTAATGGACGTAAGGATAGATGCTAAATTTACACGTTGCAAGATCAAGTTGGATTATCTTGCGATGCACCAGTAGCATCTTTGGTCTTTACACACGGCGGTTCTCTCTTACTTGTTTTTTAACTCATAACTTAAATTCGTGTTGGGATATGAAAATTTGATATAAAAAACGACAGAAGTTGTAGTTAAAGTTTTTTACGATGATAGAACTTAAAAAAAATACTAAAAGTAAGGAAAAATTAAAGTTGGCGACTTAAAAAACTGGGGAATATAGATACTCAGTACATGATTACTACACGGATCGTCTCCTTGATCAGATAGGTATTATTTGGAAACTTTGGGTTCGATCTCCGACAGGCTGATATTTGTGTCATGATTAGATGTCTGTCTGGCTCAGAGTATTTTGTTTTGTATTATTGACTAACACCAACAGTGGCATAAACTAGCTTTGGAGCTAGGTGATCAAGTTTAATTCATAATATTTATTTTTATAAATAATTAGGTCACTATGTAATGTTCAGAGATGTTTATAATTTAAATACGTCTGAATAATGGATATAAAATATTTTCCAGAAAAATGTAATTGAGTTATGTCATCAGGGGCGCCTCTTCTTCTTTTTTTGTAAGTACGGCTTTCGATCGTTTTTCACGACTTATTTAGCCATGCCATTTAGCCATTTAGCTATATACAAAGTCATGTCAGGTTTCTTCGGCTTGAAACTTACAATGTCTTGAGTAAAGCGGTGGCTTCGTTACTCAAGCTAATTTCTTCATGATTATTTGATTTGTGCACTTTCACTGAACAAAATTAATCTAATTCCCACCCAAATTAACCAATTTCAGACAATATAAACACTAAATTCAATAATAATGAAAAAATTACGACCATCTTCATTCTTGATGGTGCCGAAACTCCCGGGAGCCTCTAAAAAATCTGTATTTTGACTACACATCACCTTTAAACCTGCTGGCAAGTGGAAACAGTTACTTTATAATAAGACACGTTTTGACGTTCGTGAATATTTTGCTACGGTTCCAGAAAACATACAGTTCAGGGTTATCTTAGAGTTCATTTATAAATGCTAGATAACCTTGTCCGAGTCCGTATCAGAAAACTACGTAAACCGTACGCAAAGTGATTTTATAAGAGCTATCATTAGCTGTTGTAAGCCTTTTGTCAAAGTATGGTTTACTTATTTATATATGTTGCTAGTACAGATGTAGAGGCGAGATAAGTTACACTTAAATGCAATGCGTATTTATTTAAAATTAATACACAATAATGTGCAAAGGTGGTCTTAATGCTACCTGGCATACTCTACCAGTCAACCTAAGTTGTGGTATAGGACATTTGAAGGCTTTTACTATACAACACTTGTAATTAGAATATGTATAAGTTGCTAGGATTTGAAGGTACAAAACTTTGTAAATGTAAAGTTTATAATAACACGTGTGTAGATCATAACTTTAGCAATCACTCTTAAGTAAGTAGGTTTTACTTAATTTTGTGACTTGAGCTCTAGGATACGACTGTGTATAGTAAAATCATACTAAATCTATGAGTAAAATATACAGTAGGTGGAAAACGTAATTTTAAAATTTCTTAATATACTTTATGGATTGCATACTATGGACATGTGTAAAAGTCATTAGCAGTAAAATCAGGTACTTTCACAAGTTCGTATTAACATAAAAATCTTATTTAAGGTTATTACCGAGATAAAGTGGGGTATTAATAGATAAGAGGAGAGTTAAATACAACAAACAATGACGTCTAGTGTGCTCGTGAGCCATTGTAAGCCTAGTGACTCGATTTAAGTTTTTTTAGGTATATCGAGTTATTTTCTGCATATATCCCTGTCAGCTCGTTAGAGGCGAGCACAGGTTAAATGGGTAATTAGCAACAAGAAAAGAAAGAAAGTGAAAGAGTACAGTGCAGCGATTTGCCCCGTGTAGGGATCCAGCGCCTTACCTATTCCTGCTGCCATAATGACAATGTCATGTTCCCTTTAGGGTAGGGTAGGGTAGAACTACACATCAGCCATAGCAACTCGACCGAAGAAAAGTAACGCACAGCTGTCATTGTCATTGCTATTTCAGCTGACATTATCTCTTTCCGCCTGGAGAGCTGTACGATCGTTCGTTGTTTTTTCTAATAGGTAGCTATTACGTTCCATCTCAAAACTGTTAGACTAATTTATTTAAAATTTAGCACACAGATTTTAGACCATTCGCTGCATTTTCAAATAGTCCTAAAAAGTTTTTTGTTATTTTGTCCTAAATTAGATGTAGCATTATTAAACTTTATTCTAGATTTACTATGATCATTTCAACTATTAACTTCTGGCTACTGAATGACAAAAAAACTAATAAACCTACACATAATGTTGTAATTTTATGAAATCGTGTTCGTTTGTTAGTCCCTCTTACATATCGCAGCGAAGGACATTATTGTGTAATTTTGAGTAAAGAAAGTTAGTAAGTTTGAAGGTATCGAAGGCTACTTTTTGCAAAAAATAAATAAATAATAGTAATTAAATATCTCTGAACAAGTCACACAAATTAAATCTAACCCTAAAGGAAGCAAATTATATGCTTGTGTTATGGGTTATACTTAGAAATACTTTAATATATACCAGAATAAATTTAAAAAGTTGAGAGGTGTCAAGGGACACCTGGATGGAACGAAGTTCTCTCTCCCCCCCTCTCTCTCTCAATCTCTATCAATCTCTAGTAATCTCTATCTCCATCTCTCTTATAGAGAGAGACAGACAGAGAAACATGAAAAAAAAATACAAAAATATATCTGTAATTTCAACTGGGCATGCTGGCGTGGACGGCATACGCGGCATTTTAAATCAGTCCACAGAAATAAGTATCAGAGAGCTAGTAAATAAAAGAGTTTTACGCCGGGCAATGTGACGGAGGTCAATTTAATTTAGCTGCTATCGAGGACTTGGTACAAAATGACTTTCCGTCCAGTTATGACAGATCTCTTGCGATTCACGTTTCGACGTTCACTGTTATTAGTTATAATATGACTTCACCAACTCTTATGATGTCCTAATTTTTAACACTATTTAATTACAGCTATTTAATATTTTTACAAGATTTATTTGACTGTAATTTATCAAAAAACGTCTGCACTAGTCAGAATCCCAGGGGGGAATTACAATAGCTATAGCAAAAAGTGTCATGACAACTTTTTCGTAAGATTTTTTTCCGCCTAGCCTCCTTTCACAACGCGCAATAAGGAACTTTGTTCCAATAAACACCCAGACACGGAAATTCAGAAATCTAGATGTTCTTCACACAAATGCTTGCCCCAGTCGGGAACCGACCGGTTGGTCGGTGTAGTTAGCCACTCGCCACTCGACCAACGATGCAGTCAAATTCGGATTCGGATTCGGTGGACAATAATATCTAAATGGAGGGTCAAATTTTATTATGCGGACAACATCTAGTAAAACTTAATTGAGATTAGCCAATAAGTAAATGAGCAAACTAGGCAATAAAATTACTACTAATTCAAGTGAGTAGCGAGGTACTATTTAGATTTTAGGGGATGCTTTAAGTAGGTAGTGAAATCGGTAGCCCTAAAATAAAAAGTGACATGTGAAAGTGCACAAGTAACTAGTCATAATTATTATACGGTGAGGCAAATATTATAATGTGAGAAGCCTTGGACTTACAATCTATTGTAGTTATGTCAAGTGACATATCTTTATAAAAACAAGAGTAATGAGGTCAAGTTCTCAGATAATATATGGAGAATGCAAGTAACTACATAATTGGGTGACACATTTTTAAATAAGTCCATATTATCGCCTTGTAACTTTAAAATACGATAAATAAGGACAGCGTTAATAATTTGAACTGATTTTTCTGTAAACGCTTTTAATTCCAAGCAATTTTCTTAAGTGTACGACTTAATTGCATGAGGTCCCGGGTTTTATTCCCGGGTCGGGTAGCAAAAACAAATTAGAAAATTAATTTTCTTATAAAATAACGTTGCTCGGGATTGGATATATAATGCCCGGTTGGCGATAGACTTGCCACCTATACATTGTGGGACTTAGTGTCTTCGGTTATTCGTGGTTGCCTCTGCCTACCTCTTCGGGGATATGAGCGTGAAGATACTACTCCTAAATAAGTTTACCGGTTATGCCATCGTCTGAGTTAAAAAACCGACAGCGACAAGCAGGACATAGTACACATAACACAGACCGTCTCTTTGGTCGAGTGGCTAGTATTCACTTTTAATCACACTGACCAGCAGCAACTCTTTCGCGAGGGTTCGATTCCCGAGGGGGGCAAGCATTTGTGTGATGAACATTTAGGTGTTTATTAAATTTGTTCTGGTATCTATTTTAGTATTTCTATGTATTAGCATCGTTATCTAACACCTATAACACAATCACAATTTGTTTACTTTGGGGTTAGATTCAATTTGTATAACTTGTCCAGGGATATTTATAATATTGATATGATTCTTAAAATTATTATGTCCAATTTAGTTAGAAAATAAATAGACGTTTAACTTTTAATGATCAAACCTCGTATCTAAACAGATTTTTAACCGCTAACCGACTCTACAAACCGGAACACGACATTGGTGATTAATAAACTCTAAGGTTATTGTGGTAGAAATATGTAAAACTTACAGGAAAAATCGCAGCAGACTCTGAGAATTAAACGTGAAATATGTTTTCTTTAAAGAAACATCTATGAATAAATTATACAAATTGATCTAACCATAAAATAAGCACGTTATTTACTTGTTACATTAATGTTGATGATCTAATAGGTCTATGTAATATAGTTAAACCTAGGAATGCACATATTTATGTGTCACACAAGACTCCTCGATAATTAGTGCGAAAGTCGCATAACCCGTTGTCCAACGAGGCGGGTGGTCATTTATTTTACACGCGTGTATTTTTTTTTTGTAAGAAGACAGTGAACAAGGTCACTGTTCTAATAGTAAGAAACAACCATGGCCTTTGGACACCATAGCTTTAGTAGACGCTTCACTGTTAATTAATTTTATTCTTGTCAATTTTTATTTTAAAATTTTAAATGAAGAAACACTTGTATTTTTTTATGTATCACTTATAATTTATCATTTTATTAATAGCCTACCGGTTTCACTTATTACAGCATCATCAGGGCTAAAACTTAAACTACTCCGCATATTTTTGTAAAGCGAAACCGGTAGGCTATTTATAAAATAATAAATTATAAGTGATATGTAAAACAGTATAAGTATTTCTTCATTTAAAAATATTAATATTTGGAATTTTATTAAATAAAACAAATATTTTAAACAAATGGAAAAATATCAAAAAAAAATATTTAGTTGAAATTGTTTAAAATGACATTAAAATTTATTTATTTTATTTAATATGTACACTGAGATCAATAATAATAAAAAAACTGTGTCTATCTTTTTCTCTTTTGCAAGTCTACCGGCTACCTTAGGCTACCTTCTGGGCCGGAATATGACAGTTGCTGTAGACTACCAGTGAAAGTGAACGATTTAGAATTTAAGTGCTTTCTTGCTAAAGATTATATCTTACCACCGGAAGAATCGTTGTCTGCAAAATATATGTTAAAAAATTCTTAAAACTATATTTATATCTTTTTATGTGTATTTATAATAATTTGAATGATAAGCATGAGAAACAATTTGTAAGTATGTGGGAATTTTGGATTAATAATGTTACGTCGTTAATTAAGAACGCAATTAATTCAGTAAGTACCTACTTCCTTAACTAAAATGATCTGAAATACCGAATAATTTTAAATCTAGTTTTAAAGTACAAGATTCTCACTTAATCTGTATTTTTTGTGAGTTTTCAAAAAAAAATTAAACATTGAAACATTAATTAAATTAAAGTTTGGGAGTTGAATAATTGTTTTAAAATTTTACTTAACTTAGCGGCTTTTCTTTTACGTTGCGTTAGTATAATGTAGGCCCTGGTTAATTTTTTCCTAATCAATCGACTGTTTATTCTGAAAGGGAGTATGTAGCCTAAGCAATCTAAATAACTTTAATGTGTAAAAAGTTTACTGGCAATTCCTAGTAAAAACTTAAATCAAAGCGACTTATATCCAAATCCGTTGTGCATTTTAAATAGTTGAAATAAAAAGATTGTTGTTTATGTCTTTTCAAGGTTATTTTTTTTATAAGTTGACCCCTGTTTTTTCTTTCTTTAAGATTTGGCATTCACGTTAGTATTTTGCCATTAGTCAAGTAGAAATTTGGATCAATTTGCATCAAATTTACAGAAATCGGGATTAAATTATAATTAGTCATAAGTCGTCAATTAGTCATGTCAGGGTCTTGAGTAAAGCGGTGGCCTCAACTCAACTCAAGTTCATGTACTTAGTGAGATTTGGCATCAACGAGGAAATACATGATACGCTAATTTCTTCAAGATTATTTTATTTGTGTACTTTCACTGAACAAAATGCCACAAAAATTTACTAATTTCAGTAATTATAAACACCAAATTCAATAATTATGAAAAAATTCGACCATCTTTCCTCTTGATGGCGCCAAAACTCCCTGTCAATCCCTTTACAAATAACTTACCGAATGAAGTACCTAATCGTACCTACCTGGTAACTGTCTACATAATATTAAGAAAAGAAGAAGAAGAAGAAATCAGAGACAGTTACATTTTGAATTGATTTTTTTATTAATTCCACCCCTTGAGACTGGCTTAGACCTTTGGCTATGATGCCTCTTTTTCGTTATACTTTTTGGTCCTTGATGATCATTTTGTTTTTTATTTATTAAGTTTATTTTGAAATACAACCGTAGCATTCTTACCTAAGATCATCGAATGAGATTTAACGAGAAGAAGAAAATACCATTAGATTAAATAGGTGGTTTCTTTATATATAAGCACTTCAAAGGTACGCCTTAATTAAGTAAAATTTCACAAAATGCCACTAATGACTGATTTTGCTCAACATATACACAAAATTATATAGTTATGAAAAAACTGCATAACTATACTTTTTATATCGATACCGGTAAAACTACATTAAATTGTTTTAAACTTGACAGTTTTGCATTTGCTTTATCGTATTGTTTTATTAGAAAATATTAGTTGTAATATATACATACCATCCAAAAAGTAAAAAAGTTAATATGAATATTTTGTTTTAGTAAATAAATATTTTTAGTTACCGCTTTTTCACACCATAAATACGTTTGTTTACATAAACTAATATTTTTATGCCAAGCTCAAGTCAATCCTTTAATTTTACACTACACTTTATAATTTTATTAATACACAATAAATTCCATCACTATAATCACAGATAATAAATTGTAAAATGTTCGAAATTTAAAATTCGCCACAACGCGAACAACTATCGAAGCGCGCCAAAGTACGCGCGTCGCGTGCGATGCCGAAGATGTTAATGCGTGTGTTTACTTTTGTAGAAACTGAACTAATACGGTGCCACCGCGTACTGTTAGTTGGGTAACAATAAGTTTATCTAGGTTTACAACAGAATCTATTGTATTTATAATTATATTAAAATTATATAATTTAAGTGTAC
Source organism: Calephelis virginiensis (assembly GCA_002245475.1). NCBI lineage: Eukaryota > Metazoa > Arthropoda > Insecta > Lepidoptera > Riodinidae > Calephelis > Calephelis virginiensis. Next base: position 258,156 of record NJDC01000153.1, read on the forward strand.
AATTTGTTGATTCACTAACCACCAGTTATATGGTACCTGAGACAACACATAGAAAGCCAATAAGCATAGGAATCACCTAATGATGACAGATATCTACTACTTTTTGCCATCCGATAGTAGATGTTAAAGTGTAATTTTTTTACTGTAAGACTGAGGCTAGCCTTGTGATATAATCACTCCAAGATAATATGGACCGGACCATGACAGTGTCATGATCCGGTCTGACGCAGGGTGTCGGTAGACTTGCAAATTAGACCTAACATTTCGGCCAAATAACAGCGAGGCACCTGTAACATCTTTAGTTTCTATAGGCCTCCGTTGTCAGGAGAGCAGTGTTTTAGCACTCTATCTTATCAAATAGATAGAAATTAGCTTCTGCTTCATTCCCTAGTTACGTGACAAGACGGTCCTAGAAATATTAGATTTGACAATAAAGGTCCGCCATAATTACTCCTCACCATCTTTTACAATAGTAAAAACTTATACAAATATTTGTTTTTATATTTTTGTAAAAGGTTAGCGAACAAGAACACGGGTGTTCTGTTGGTAAGAGACAATCTTGCCCTATAGACACCATAGATGTTAAAGGCGCGTCGCTGTCCTGATACTGTGATGAATGACTATTATGCAACTAATAACTCCTAACCTCCAGACCGGGACATGACAGAGTCGATATGGCCTTAGGAATGTGTAAGGTAAAGGACCCTTCCCAGTCCCGGATCCCCACCCGGGCGAGTTGTTCGCAGCAGTTTACCACTAGTGGTCCTGTTGGTAATGAGTTAATTTTAACCTGTGCTCGCATTTTAAGAGAACCCTGGTGGAGAACCCAAACGGCCTATTCTACTCAAGCGGACCCGGACCAACACGGGGTAACCAAATAAATAATTTATTACATTTTTATTATTTCGTGTAAATTTTCTGGCTATTTCAACCACAAAACTGGAACAGGGAAATGGTCAACACTGATGTTTATGAGGTAAGGAGTAACTATGACGGTACATTATTTTCGTTCAAAACATCACAGAACTCTTAGATAAAAAAGAAGTATCTTCACGCCCATATCCCCGAAGAGGTAGGCACAGGCACAACCAGGACATCCACGACTAGCCGAAGATACTAACAATGTGATAGGTGGCAACCCTATCACCAACTGGGCACATATCCTATCCCGAGCAACATTTTTTTAGAAAATTGGAAAAACCCAATTTTCTTTTTGTTGCCCGACCCGGGATTAGCACCCGGGACCTCATGCAGTCGAGTCCAACAACTGAACCGCTAGACCACAGAACTCTATCATAGAGCTAAGTCGCGGCTAGTAATAGTTTGCTTTGAGGCAAATGCACCTACCTATTATGTAACAGGAAAACTACTTAATGGATATTTTTATACAAATACAGCAAGTACCAGCCTCAGGAAAATTTAGAACAAAGCGACATCTTATTCTTAACCGACTCCTAATGGAGGTCATCAACTTGACTATGTTTTTGGTTTTTTCTAAATGTGTTTGTTACCTTGGCAATTTTGATGTTTCTTTTTGAAAAGGTAGGTGATGATTCCAAAATAATCCCATATTAATTTTGTCATGACCCGACCAGTGTTTTTTGAATAAATTATGTTGTCAACTTCGACGAAAATTTATACTTAACAAGTACGATGTTGATAAAATTAATGTTGGCCGATCTCGGAAACATTTGCTATTTTTTAAAAAATATATAAAATTACGAGTTAAAAATAAGTTAGTAAAATTAATTTGAGTGGCTTTTTTTGCAGTTTTACTGGGATTCATTATTGAACTTTTTATAAGGTTTTATTTAAAAATGAAGAAATGAAATGACTAGTTAATCCGAATATGAGCTAAAATCTAGTATCAAATATGTTTTTACGGAAAGAATTAAAAAAATGATAATACTTTATTTAAGATAGCGAATAATAGGCTTAATTATTCCTGACTTCATAGCTCCAGTTCTCGCCAGTTCCCTACCCTCCGGTTTGAGGATAAACTTTAACACGTAGCCTATTTTCCTAGTCATAAGACAGCGACACTCCAGTAGCATCTTTGATATTTAAAGGCAAATGGTTGTCGTACAGCTTACTCTATAAATTATGTAATATCAAAATATAAATATCGTAAGATTTATTGGTGTGTGAACTGTTTTTATAAATAAATGTAATCTCTAATAACAGTGAAGGTTACCATTATTTTCTAACTGCTATGAGTTGATGGGTAAATAAGTGAAAGCCAAAATACTTTTTACTATCATAAAATATGTACAGTAACATAAAAATATTGCGTGGCCACGACTGCAGAGATATATAGCTGTGTAGTTATGTAAAGTAATAGTTTTACACACAATAAAATTGTCACGATAAACATATTTTTAAATATTGCGACCACGCATCAAGCCACATCTATTTTTGTAAAAAAACTTAACAATACTAAATTTTAGGAACATTTGGAGATCAAGTTTCATTTTTAGCTTGTGTCTTAAATACTCGTAGTATGAGGAGTTCTCGTGGAAGGAAGAGAAGTCGCAGACAAAAGATGTTACCTTATGTGTGATAACATAAATCTCTTCATTTTCTCAAAATAAGATTTAACGAAATAACATTGGTGGTAAAGTGCTGGTGTGGATAGGCCACGCTTATCGCAAGGCCATCAGAAGTGCCATGCGCTTTTTCAATGTCTTATTACACGGAAAATGTCTCCAGACTGTTCTTCTACTTTTTCTGTTTGTATCTAGTTTACTTTTGCTGAAATCCGGCGTCGTAACTTATAAACGCAGACTGTAACTAACTAGCTGAAGCAAATCTAGAGCTAGATCTTTTGACATCTTTTCTCTCATCTTTTAATACAGTACGACAGTACTTTAGTTTAAAAAGTGAATGTGTACAAGCACAGCGACAAGCAGATTTTCCATAAGTTATAAAATAAAATTGTATTATCGATACATAATTTGAGCGCAGAAAACTGCAAAAAACCGAATTTGATTTCACTGTTATGTCATTTACAAGAACTTTTTGTTTTTCTCGATTTTCCAGGGATTTCATCATCAGGAGAGCAACGTGCAAGCACGCTGACTTATCCTATTAAAAAAACTGTTTCTTTGTAACATAACATTTTGTGTTAATCAGTGTAATATTACAATGAAGTATTAGACCTTTAAGTACCCTTAAGACATCTCATTATGACATAATGGATGGTGGTTATGTTATTAAAACGTAAAACTTGAACGTATCGACATGAGATGTATCTAAAAAAAGCATAATTTGTTAGTTCAATTACGTTCCGTCCAATACATTTTCGAAAACCTAGTTATTTCTAACCGATACTAAAAGCACACAAAAGTTTCAAGGCACGTTAGTAAAATGGTAGAACCGGCTTGTTTAGTTTTTACGTTTGTCTAAATGAAGATTAAACAAGAATGTTTTGCCACGAGCATCCGCCGAAGAAACCGTTGTCATTATTCTTTAATTACTTGATAACATCGGATTATTATCGCAATGAACATGCTATTATGATCACCAACAGATTTACAGATTCATGTGTTTGGTTTTTCATATAGTTTTTAACCAACTTCAAATAAAAATATGGACACGCATGTACGTAATTTTATAGTATATGTGTAATGTGCATATTGTTTTATCTATTAAGAAGTTTATCTATTAATTAGACTTTAACATATAATCCACTAATAAAATCACAAAAGTAAACGATGACACACCAGATTAAAAAAAAACAAGTTTAGCATTTTCGGAGTGCAAGTACATTTTTATATACTTACAAGCAAAAATGATGTTACAAATATTTAACTCCAAACAAGAGGTCTTCAAAAAGAGGAGGTCCTCAAAAAGACTTCTTTTTTTGTATGTTTGTTACGCTTTTACTCAGCAAATAACCAATTGATTGTGATGGTTCTGTTTAATAAAGGTAAGTCATGATTCCGAGTTATTCCCATATTTATTTTATCATGATCCAAGTAGTGGTTTCATAACTCAAAACGAACAGCAGGATGTTGGTAAAATTTATCTTGGAATCAATAGCAATCTTTTAAAACAAAAAAAAGTTTCTTCACGCCCATATCCCTAAAGAGGTAGTCAAATACACAGCCCACGATTAGCCGAAGACACTAAGTCCCATAATGTGGTGGGTGGCAAGCCTATCGCCAACCGGGCACATATCCAATACCGAGCAACATTTTTTATTAGATAATTGAAACAACCACATTTTCTTTTTGTTGCCCGACCCGCAAATCGAAAACGGGACCTCATGAAGTCAAGTCCAACACCTGAACCGCTAGACCACAGAGGCGACAAAACAAGAATGACCAAATCGCGACGTAGTACCTATTAATGAAGTAGTTTGAGTCGGCTTTTGCATTTTTACTGCGCTTAATTATTGTATAAGACTATATATCTACTAATATCTTTCATTATATTCTACTTTGGTCGCAATTACAACTATAAAATCTTTTCTTCAGGAAACTTATTTCTTTTCACAATATGACGTGAACAAGAAATCTGCCATCTTGTCTTAAGAAATAGTCGATGCCTTTACTCAAACACTGCGTATTAAACCAGGACAAATACATCCTTATTTTGTGGTAAACTAGTGAATCAATTTCCTGGTTTTAAGAAATACACGCCACCTATGATATTCCAATTTTATTTTGGCCTAACATTAATCATATGCATGTATGTAAGTTTATTTTTCAGTGGAGTTACTCTTGAATCTCGATATCATGCGAATTGGAAATTGGAATCATATGACATATCGTATAATATGCATTTCATGTACTTTTGAACACAGTAGTAATGGATTATCTATATATAAATACGTGATGCCAAAACTTTGGACCTCTTTTTAACAAAAATTGCGAGGACACAGGACCATAAAATTTGGCACATTTATAGTTTATATGTAGGAGAAGTGCAGAACGCTAAAATTTTTCAATAATGATGATTATAAAGTACATTGAATCAATAAATAAAACATTACCCACACTACCATGCATTTGACACACACAAACAAATATATTGACGATAACGATAAAAGATCACAGATGGCGCACTAAAAAGTTTGGAAACAAAGTAGTTGGTCTTGAGACACAACAGAGAGCAATGGGTGACTAGTTAATATTAATTTACAAATAAATTCAACGAATCCGATAAAATAATTTATTGTTTACTAATAACTAAATTTTAATAATTCGCCAGTATTGTGTTCAAGAGAACCTAAAATGACATACTCGATTCTAATTTCCAATATTGCATGAATCGAGGTTTAAGAGTAAGCCCTACTGAGGGGTGATTATATATCTCAGTTGCCAACTCCAACTACAAAAGTGTACATCAAATGACGTCATTTGCGTTTGCTGTCTCTACTGTATTTATATTGGTCACTGGAGAAAGCAAATATGAAACACGTCATTTGACAGCTATTTGTTGTATACTTTTCCATTTTAGTTGGCAACTGAGATACATAATCAGCCCCCTGGTCGGAACACAAAGGTGTAATAAATCAATGTTATAATAGCAGGAAAAATAGTTGGTTTTACCCTCATCTTTGTACAGAACTTTACTGTGATTTTAACTTTAATAAAAGCTTGAATTGATTTACCCGGATAGTAGGTAACAAATATTCGCCGTTTATAAACCCGAGGAATAAAAATCTCGTGATTTATTATTCTTTAATTTTATTTATTTATTTTACGCTTTAATATTTAATAGATTTAATATTTAATTTAATAGAGAATTGACAGCAAGAAATTACAAAAATATAAATCTTGTACAAAAGGCGAGCTTATCTCTAACAAGAGATATCTTACTGCTAACTTAAGATAGATAAAAATAATACAAAATAAAAAGCGATAGGTAGACAGTGTACAAACTAAAGATTAAAGAGATAAAAAATGAAATTATAAACTACTCTACATACATATTTACTTAATATTCATATATATATTGCGATAACAAAAAAGTTATATGTTTATATGTTTGCCACCTACGTTATACGATAAACTTTACAGGACATTTGCGGGAACTGACGTTTATACGACAGGAAAAGATAAGGTAGCATTTCCAATCTTAGCGAATCGCCACAGAACTCGACTACCTAGAAAACATTAGTTTTTCGACCATATATTCTAAAATATTTAGACTAACTTTGTACTGCCTCGCCTGGCATATTAGCTATTCGATTTTTTTATAACTTTTAACAATCCATTCATCCCGTGTGAATAAAAGTTCAGTTAATTAAAAAAAATGAACCCTATGAAAATTGATCCAGTTTTAGATTAAAATAGAAATGTTACTAACACGATTTATTAACCAAATGCAAAAATAAAGAGGTTATCTGTTCGACTGTTTTTCTTCTTCTAAGTTTGTAATGCGATTACTCGGGCAAAAACAAACAGATTTTGATGGTACTTTTTTGGAAAGGCAGGTCATGATTCCGAGGTCTCACATGAATGTCATCACGAGCCGATAAGTAATATTTGAGTTATACCAGAGACTATTAATATTAACTAGTGGTCGCCCATTTGTCGAAATTCGACCATAAGTGGATAAGAACGCCATTTTCATTTCTTAAGACCAACTACTTTGTTTCCTGAATAGTTAGTGCGCCATCTGTGATCTTTTATAGTCAACATCAATATGTTTGTTTGTGTGTGTCAAATGCATGGTAGTGTGGGTAATGTTTTATTTATTGATTTAATGTACTTTATATGCATTATTACTGAACAATATCAGCGTTCTGCACTTCTCCTACACATTAACTAAAAGTGTACCAAATTTCATGCTCCTCCGTTAGCGCAATTTTCGTAAAAAGGGGTCCAAAGATTTGACATCGCGTTTTAATATATAGATTATTAACCTCTGGTTATACTTAATCTTCCTTATTACTAAGCACGGAGTAAAGTACTCCAAGGCTTAAACTGGTATTATAGTCCTTACAACAATGTAATACAGATTATGATGTCGACTTAATCTTACACCTACCCTACACCACATTTATTAATAAAAGGGAATAAGTATAAACTATCGTGTAGCTCGACGACATCGTGTCACTATAACAACTTGTCGTGGTAAAAATTTATATGGGAACATTTTGTAATCATTACCTACCTGTAGAAAAAAGAATTATAAAATTACTGGCTGTAGGTACGTGGCAATAAAATTGGATTTGATTTTTTGTAGTTTTTGATGCGCTTATATCTAATATATAAAATTCTCGTGAGAATCGGCCAACATCTATTTTTCACAGCACTAAGTGACGAGGGTGACTGACTCCAAATTTTTTACAAAAATCACACGAAAAAAGTAACGGAAAAACGTCAGCCGGGTCAGCTAGTCTAATATATAAAATTCTAGTGTCACGGTGTGATTTCACTCCTCCGAAACGGCTTGACCGATTCTCATGAAATTTGGTGAGCATATTGAGTAGGTCTGAGAATCGGCCAACATCTATTTTTCATACCCCGAAGCGACGAGGGTGACTCACCCCAAATTATTTTTACTAAAATCACGTTAAAAATATTGCAGAACGACGTCTGCCGGGTCAGCTAGTTATTTTATATTTAAGTCGATTCATTAAAAAAAGACATTTGTTACCTAATGAAATACACTTTGACTGAGAAAATTGCTTTGCCGAACAATAACAATGAAAAATTTGCCTTGTATAATGAATTATACAGTAATTTACTTGTTTTGAAACTAATAATACGTTGTAACTGATATCAATCGAATTGCACCATAATAAATATCGCAGACTTGAAATATTTGTTTTTGATTTTTAATTATTTTTAGCCCTGTCTTTTAGGTATCTAATACGATTTTTTTACTTTACTGTGCTTTCAAAATTGAGTTTTAGGTCAAATTCAGAAAAAATGCAGGAAAAATGGGAAAACATAATGCTTCAATCCATACAAACTAGCAGTTAGTGTTAATAAAGTTAATAAAGCGATACGAAGTTCGCCGGGTCGGCTAGTCTTATATAAAAAAAATGAATCCCCGTTTTCATTGGTCATCGCATCTCGCGTGAACGGAGGGACCGATTTTGCTAATTCCTTTTTGTTGTGTTAGTTAGAAATTGTCAGGAAAAGCTTTACATTTAAAAAAATAGTTATGACAGGACTATCACTCACGTCAACTTTATAACATTCCCATTTTCCGTAAGGGGGTTAAAATTGTGTTTAGCTCTCTTTTCATAATAGTAAGTTTGTTAAATGTATACCTTATAGTGAATATTTATTTTGAATGAGTCGACGTTTCGGTTTCTACGTAATAACCTTTAGCTAAGATCAAGGTTCGGTACTTACATGACAAGTATTTTTTATGTTCCATATCAAAACACATTAACTCTTATTACTATTCGTCGATGATATTACGTGACTAGTAAATTGTATTCTAACTATGTGTAATTTTACTTCGACGAAGATTTACAGGCATTTTTAGTTATTTTAGTTTGTTAGTTTAGTGTAGTCCAAACCATGCGTAGGTTGCTTAAAACATATTATTATGTAATGTGGCGCATTGTGCTGTGTGGTGGGTGTTGTTGGTAAACTCAACTTCTCACATGCTGCGCTTGTTTTTGGAACGAAGTTCCTTACGGCAGGCTCGGAGGAGATAGGGATTTCCCTGGGCGACCGAACTGAAAAAATGTAATAGTAAAAACCGTAAGAAAAACCGTGGAATAAAACCGTTAAATGAGACGTGCGCAGGCGCGACAGTCATATACACAAGATGTTGTGTATAATACCTTTCTCTGTCTCCCTCACTCCACCCCGCCAATGCATAGTATATACTCACGAATTGTGTCGATTCTACATTAGCCGAAGGAACTTCGTTCCTACCTGGTGTCCCATGACACCACATTTTATTATTTGTTCTTCAGTCTTCGAGAAAACTCTTTTTAAAATTCTTAATGTGAGTATGTAATGCATTTAATAATATGCATTTTTCATATTGATATCCAACCTGTAACGCATGAATAAAAATGTTAGCGCTTTTTGGCAGACTGAGTTTTAATTTTTTTCCCGCGCAAACCGTGTCAGCATAGAAAAATAGAGATACCTACTTACGATATTGTTAATGATAAATAGGTACTCTTCGTTATTCCTAATGATTAATTGTTCTTCATATATCTATTACAATCACATATTTTGACACTTTCTCTATGTCATGTGTCAAAGTGTCATTTGACGACAGAAATGATCGATTTCATTTCCGGTTTGTGAAGAACATTCAATACTTTTCAAATCATTACGCGGTAATAATATCATTCTTCTTGTTCACGATAGAATATTAGGTATTAGAAAGTATTAAATTTTTTCTTCTAGCAACAGCCCCGTGACTGTACACTATTTTCGAGTTGCTGTATTTAGATTTTCTCATTGTTCTTAGCTATGAAGAAAACGCTACAATCTAGTGTTTGCAGATATTTAAAATTAGACGCAAGCTCTACAGAAGTCATTTTTAAGGTTTTGATATCGATTACCTTCTCGTTATCCAGAAGAGATAAATGAGGAATAATACCAAGAAAATTATAGAATAATATCTATGTTTAATGTCGATAAGAAATAAAAATGCTTTCGAATTCGATTCCGATTCGAGCTGCCAACTGCAACTGCCGACAGTACGTGCAGCGATTCCATGAAGCTAAATTAAAGCTATAGGTGCTGCTGCCACGGAGCTTAAAAGCTAATTAACTGAAATTATGTGCCTACAAACCAGTGACGCAGCTAGGGCCGGTTTCAGGCAGTCGCTGTATGTGCTGCCGGCAGTTGCAACACAATTGCAGTTGGCAGTTGATTCAGATAGTACCTTAAGCTGTACCTGAGTAAAAATTTTTGTATAACAATACGGAGGAATAAAAAAAACATTTTTTTCCCTTTTTATTACTTCCGGTTTTAACCACTGTACAAAAAAGTCAGCGGCAATATAGTTGTCTTGAATGTCTTCAGTATACAAATTCAGAAATTTTACAACTGTAAATGTATGTTTGTTGATATCAGTATCTTCGCGCCCATATCCCCGAAGAGGTACGCAGGGACACAACCAGGGTACCCTCGACTAACCAAGGACACTAAGTCCCAAAATGTGATAGGTGACATGCCTATCGCCAACGGGGCACATATCCAATCCCGAGCAAAGTTTTTTTTATTAGAAAATTGGAAAAAATCAATTTTATTTTTGTTGCCCGACCCGAGATTCGAACCCGAAACCTCATGTAGTCAGGTCCAACAACTGAACACAGAGGCTTTTTTTTGTTGATATCATGGTCAAATTTTACGAACAAAATAATAAAAATAAAAAGTGAAAACTCTATAGAAAGTGAAGTTATCGATGTACCACGTGAGGTAATCGATTCGTGATAGCCGTTCAAATCGCACACGGTCGATTTTACACGTTAGCCGCGCTCTTGGTTTGAAGGCCATGGATGGAGAAATATTTCAAATCGGCCTGCGCCTGCAGTTTCACTTGTGGAATATCTTTTCTCCTTCATCAAAAATACCGATCTTTAATTAAACATGGTTTTGAATTCATTTTGAACCCCTTGAACTTTTGAAATATTGAAAACCTGATTTTTTTTTCCAATACAGACTAAAAAAAATAAGTGGATAAGGCCACAAATAGGTCTTTTCCTAAGGGCTGTTTATAGAATATGCTCTATGTGATGTGTAATATTTTTTGACATGGACCGATTGTAAATTATACGATAACATTAAGTACCTAGAATGAATCGATGTGATACGATGTTATATTTAGTAGGATGCTATATACGCTTTACGAGGAAAGGTTTGTTAGTAAAGTTAATAAATCCGTTAAATCCGTTAAATAAATAAATACCCCTTTCGTCGCCATAATGAGAGTATCGTTTTCCGGTCTGGAGAATGGGGTAGCCGGTAAACTTGAATAATAATTGACCTAACATTCAGCCTAAAGACGGCGCCAATAAATCAATAAACATTCACGTACAACGACTCTACCATCTACTGTAGCTTAGTTAGTAAATAAATATAATAAAATATGATTTTTACGAGATGCCATGAAGCTGGCGGTCAATTCTTCCCTACTTTACTCAATCGTATTTTTGAAGTAAAAACTTCTTCATCGGCGTTGCGCACTTTTTTTGGAATGGGTAAAAACTTCTAATTTCGTGTCAGATCTTAAGATGCCGCAGGCGCATGCGCGAATAAGACGGCGCGAGATCTAAAATAAAACGTAGATTCATTGCCGTTTTTGTATTGATTAGGTATTTCCAAAGATTATAGGATTCGCAATGGATAATACCAGTACGAGAGAGTGTAAAACAATCGCATAAACTACTGCTGGTCGGCCCCTCGCGTTGATCTGCAGTATTAAATAATTGTAAAGTGTAAACTGTTTTTTGCTTTAAATGCTTTGAAGCTTGTGGTATATAAAATAGATATTACTTTAGTAAACATCTTTTAATTTGTTTGCGACTTGTAGGTATATCATAGTTTCTCAGTTAATGGAAATTACAGTATAACATTGTGAAGAAGTTTAGCTGTTTTCGAAAAAGTTGTAAGTTTAGCAAAGTAAATAATAGTAGAAAGAAAATCGATATACACTTATATATTATATTGAATTGAATTGAATTATGTATAAGTTTGAAAAATTAAATAAATCATCATATTTTATCTCATATGTAATACTATTTTAACTGGCCGAGGTAAATTATGTAGTGGCCGTACTAGTAGGTAGGTAGCGTACCGAATTTTCATGGTTTAGCACAGAGTACTAATAGGTAGGCACTAATAGTACTAATAACACAAGACTACTGTATGCCACATAAATAATAGTACTTTCGTACTAATAATTAAAGCAATTCGTGCAAAATTATTCTCTAACCATTCCAAAATATCAAAAATGCACAACGTATATACTCAAGTTTTCACTTCTGCCGGCACTCCCGGAGTGCAACCCGTTTTTTTCACTAGTTTTAATTTAGATTATACAAACGATTATTTCGTGGTTTTAAACTTTTTATTAAATAACATTACTATTTAATTACAAGTTTTGGATTTTTGTTGTAGAGTTGAAGGACTGAAGGTGAGGAAGGAGTCAGTGTATAACCTTTCCACGGCGATGAGCAGAGCAGCCTTACATGACATGGAGGTGTAGAGTTACATGAGTCATGGCGGTCAATATGTTGGTCACATTGAATACACTTGTACCCGGATCACACCTACGTTCGTTTACATGTTTTATTCATCTACTTCTATCGGTACCGCTTAGATGTGTGGCGTGCTACTGACCGCTGCCTGTGTGGTATCTGCCCAATTACTTTCTTATGTCGTCTCTGTGGTCTAGCGGTTCAGTTGTTGGACTTGACTGCCTGAGGTCCCGGGTCCGAATCCCAGGTAGGGCAACAAAAAGAAAATTCGGTTTCAAATTTTCTAATAAAAAAACGTTGCTCGGGATTGGATATTATGTGCCCGGTTGGCGATGGGCTTGCCACCTATCAAATTGTGGGACTTATGTTGTGCCTCTTCCTACCTTTTCGGGTATAGGGGCGTGAAGATACTATTCTGTACTTTCTTATGTTATAAGACGGCAAATAAGCAGCCGGCTCTCCTGATGTTAAAAGACAACCCTCGGTTATAAACATGGATTTCGTGTATATCTTTTCATCTGGAGATGTACAAACAATTACTGTCGATGAACTGACACCGCAGCTCGATTGGTATCACCGACTCAGCTATTTTCCATGCTATAGTGCCAGTAACTTGTTCCGCCACTGTAGTATTCCAAGCTGGAGTAAAGCAGCCGGTAGATTTGCACACGTGGTTCCACCTTAAGATCTTAATCACAAGCGATATCCCTGTCTATAGCCGATATTTATCTGTTACCATTAGGACAGCAAGCGTGTTTTCTGTGGTAAAATATAATAAAATATCTTTAGGAGCATGTTAATGTTGGTTTAAACTTTCACAAAAATCTCGTTGTTTTATTTGCCGTTGCTAGCCGTTGAGTTGTGACGCAAATATCAATCTTAATTAATATTGAAAGTGGAGGTCACTTTATTACATGTGGAATTTAAATATGGATTAATTACAGGGTTCCGTAACATACCTACAACTGTACAGACTTAAGAACTCACGGAGCGATTATTACCCGCGCCCGCGGCGGTTGGAACTGCGGTTTTATTTCAAAGCTCACGAGACCGCTAATTTGTGCGGTCACATAGCCGTCGCGGTTGAAACCATTGCTCGCTAACATGTACGATTTAAGGGGGCAGCAAAACAAATTCTACGCATTAGTAATAATGTATGATTTGGCTGTTTCGTTACTTACTTCAGAAACTAAATATTTGCATCACTTCCACGGCGATGGTAGCGAAACAGCGAAGACATGTATATTTTTCCTGATATGTATAATTTGTGAAGGTAGGTTTGGTAGAGTTCTTTCTTTCTTTAGGTTTTGGCAACCTCGTTAGTATTATGCCATTGGTCAAGTAGAAATATGCATCAAAATTTATATCAATTATAATTAGTCATCTGTCATAAGTCGTCATTAAGTCATGTCAGGCTCTTGGGTAAAGCGGTGGCCTTTTTACACAAGCTCATTTAATGAGATTTGGCGGCAACGAGGAAATATACAGATACGCTAATTTCTTCATGATTATTTCATTTCTGCACTTTCACTGAACAAAATTGTACAAAATGCCACCAAAATTGACTAATTTCACTCAAAATTAAAAATTTCGACCATCTTTTCTCTCGATGACGCCAAAACTGGTTTGGTAGAGTTAGAGATTCAGAAGCTTGGCTCTACATGAGATCTGTTAAATTTTTCACAGTGCAAACCAGTTTGGCGCAAATTTCAAATAAAAAAGTAAAAAATAAATTTGCTATGTTTTTTATTCGCCTAAATCATATGACACTAGTTGCCTTATATCTGAATGCCTTTAGACTTACTTTCAAATTATACGGGTTATACCTTTTTACCATATTACGTCAAGTGACATTTGTCACTTTAAGCTAAACTTCATACAAAATTCGGGTTTGCTATGTATCTATGGAAGTCCCGCCTCTTATTACGTAGTATTTATATACTCTTTGGTGCAAACCTTGTGTCTTGGCAACATTTTACATGATATGTTTTTGGTGAGATATAGTTTTATAAATAATCCTTCCGCCACTAAAAAGTGAAGTATGGAAGTACTTTATATTAGTAAATAAAGATAAACTATTTTGGAAAGGATTTTTCTCGTAACCAAACAAAACTTGCCCGTGGATTGGATCTGGTTGACGATAGGTTTGCCAACTATCACATTGTGGGTCTAAAATACCTAAGGCTAATCGTGGGTAATCTAATTTATCTCTGCCTACTTTTTCAGGGATATCTGTTCTAACATATTTTATTTCATTAAATCAGCATCCGCATCAGCATCAGATGATTTTCATTAAAAATCTGCATCAGCAACAACCCTGGTTGGAGTTCTCTCCGTGAGTTCTTAGGCGTTGTTGATCTAAATAGTCATGTTTGCAGTTACTTATTTTAGTTAAGTCTCTTGTTGTAGGGTAGCAATAACATTTTAACCCCCTACATACAAAGAGGAGTGTAATAAGTCCTACGTCTATTTCTCTCTCTATCTCTTTCTCTGCGTGTATGTGAATCTGTCTGTCTGTTTGGCTGTGGCATTATAACTCCTAAACCGATGCACCGATTTTGATGTGGGTTTTATGTTTTTGAAAGCTGACGTGATCGAGATGGTTCTTAGCTACATTACATGTAAATTTTGTTGAGGGTTACAGATTTTTTTATTTTATTGAAGTGAAAATTTCTTCAGCTGCGTTGCGCACTTTTTTTGGAATGGGTGAAAATTTCTGAACTCGCGTCAGGACTCGTGACCTGATCGAAAATTCGTAAGACGGCGCAGGGCGCTTTAGCGAATGTTCGTGTTGTGATTTTTGTGTACGATAGCGCAATAAATGAATATTGTATTCTACCACATAGATGATAGTACTTTCATACCTACTGACAATTAAAGCAATTCGTACAAAATTGTTCCCTAACCATTCCAAAATATTAAAAATGAACAACGTTAATATTCAAGTTTCCACTTCTTTTTTCATCGTTTTTTTTGTATTTTATTATAATATTGTACCTTTTTACCATTTAAACATAAACTCTTACCTACAGTCTTTTTCATTTGAGAAGGCTTTTTTTTAAATATTTTTTTTTCTTTATGACATTGGAAGGCAAACAAGCAGACGGATTTCCTAATGGTAGGAAATTCCCGCCGCCTAGAGACACCAAAGATGATAATGGTGCGTTGCCAACCAGAGGCCGGGATATTAGGCCTCGAGCAAAAGTAAGTTTACCGGCTACCTTAACCTCCGAACCGGAACACGTCATTACGTTATGACGCAGGAATAGGTAAGGCGGTGGTACCAATCCGGGTGAGTCGCTATGAAACTCTACCACCTAGTCAGATGTCACGGTGTTAGTGACGGCAAGCCTATGCTCGCCTTTTACGAGCTGCCTGGCACAGGAAGGCAGATGGTCTATTCCACAAAGGAGCCCGGACCAACACGGGGATAATGGGACTTTTAAAATATTATGGTTAATTTATACCCGTCCGAGTAGAGGTGACGGTGATCGGCAAGTGACGTATATTGTAGTCTGATAGTATGACATCACATTATGGTTCTTATTTTTAGCCGGCTCCGTAAAGGACTTACGTGTTTTAATTGTTATCTTTGTATGTATATTTATAAACACATACCTCAAAAGCAACTTGATGACTTTTTATAACTGAGGAGAGTAATTTTAGATTTATCTCCAAATATGGCAACTTAGTGATGATATTTTCCAGAGTAACTTTATAATTTTGTTTTATAGTATGGTTTACTTCGTTCCAGCTGTTTTGTTTGTATGAAAAAAAACTAAAGTGTTGTTTTTCCTAGTTTTCTTGCAGTTTTTACCATTTGCTATTCTTTTAAACCTTCCGTGTACTTTCACAAACAACTTAAGAACAAAATTAGCCAAGTTGATCCAGTCGTTCCGGAGTTATGCGCCTACATAAGTACATATATTTAGACGATACATTTTTTACATACACCTACTCGTATTATACACATATATGATATTATGAAATATTTACCATATATATCAAATAAAATACCATAATGTTACGACTGTTACTTATTTGTTGCAATTATTATATTTTTGATCCTTTTTATGGCAAAAGAAAGCAAATACGCACGCCACTCCCCTGGCCCTGATGGTAAGAGATTACCGTAGCCTATAAGTTACGGTAGACGTACGTACGGTACGTACGGTAGTACGGCTAGATTAGAATGCCTGCCTCCGTTGTCTATAGACAATGGAGGCAGGCATTCTAATCTACACAGGAGACCCGTACCAACACGGAAAAAAATATATCGATAACTAAGGAAATCATAGGATCATTTCTACTTTATTCTGAAAAAATAGGTATTTTGCATAGTGATAATATTTTGATACATACATACAAACATATCTTTACGCCAAGTCCCTTACGGCGTAGGCAGAGAGTATCGAGTGCCAGACCTCACGATCCTTACAAACCTGTCTTGCTTCCTTCACATTCATAACCCTTTTCATACAAACACGCCGGTTTCGGAGACTCTTG
>NJDC01000153.1:274845-294832 GCA_002245475.1 Calephelis virginiensis
CTGCTTTGTCAATCTTTCATCTGTCATTCTTTCCACATGACCGAACCAGCGGAGCATGCACTTTCGCATTTTAACACCAACACTTTCTTTCAATCCCACTCTTTCTCGGACCTCACTGTTACGAATATTTTGATTCGTATTATATTTATTCATATTATAATAATCAGTTGTATCATGTAAATATGCTAATTTGTGCAAGCTGTATATAACGAAGGAATATAAAAAAAAGTATATTCACGCCCATATCCCCGAAGAGGTAGGCAGAGGTACAACCAAGGCACCCACGACTAGCCGAAGACACTAAGTCCCACAATGTGATAGGTGGCAAGCCTATCGCCAACCGGGCACATTTCCAACTCCGACCAATGTCCGACCGAATATATAAAAAAATGAATATCCCTGGACAAGTAACACTAATTTAATATAACACCAAAGTAAGTATATTATGAATTTTAAACCAGAAATACAGATGCATTTATGTTCGTGACACAGATATCTGCCTGCTCCTGTTGGTAATGGTATTGAGTTGTGGAATAGAAACATCTTTTAAGTTTTCTAGACACCAAATTCTATCAAAATCGTTTCAGTGGTTTGGAGTTCATCGCAAACATACATATACTAATATAAAAGTTCTACTAGCGTACATTCAAGTTAACCAAAGTGAAATTGGATACATTTGAGAAACGCCTAAACAACTAGCGATAATCCTGATGATTGTGATCAAAGAGTATATAAATACTGCGTAATAAGAGGCGGGATTTCCATAGATACATAGCAAACCCGAATTTGTAAAAAGTTTACTTGAAAAAGTATAACCCGTATAATTTGAAAGTAAGTCTAAATGCATTCAGATATAAGGCAACTAGTGTCATATGTTTTGGGCGAATAAAAAACATAGCAAACTTATTTTTTTTTATTTTTTAATATGAAAGTTGCGCCAAACTGATAATGATAATTATAAGTTGCCACACAATAGTACTCGAGCGATGGTTTCGCACCATTGGGTTTCGACATATCGTTGAAAAAACCATCAGTCATGTCGCTGTGACAGGTGTAATGAGATGACCACTCTTATGGACCAAAGCATTGAGTGTGTAGAGAGTTTGGTACAAGTTAAAAGCTTGTAACATAGTTAACTACTCAAGCAACTCCTAAAACAGAGATTCTCAATTCGAGTTATGGTTTTTATACAATTGCAATGAGTTTGACCGCCTCGATGGTCGCGTAAACGCCTAACTACATCGACCAACCCCAAGGCTCGGTTTCGATTCCCGACGGGGGCAGGCATTTGTGTGATGAACATTTAGATGTCTGCATTTCCGGGTCTGGGTGCTTATTAAATTTATTCTGGTATCTATTTAAGTATTTCTATATATTAACTATTAGAATCGTTGACTAACACCCATAACACAAGCATATATTTTTCTTACTTTAGGGTTGGATTCAATACATCCACTTTCAATTTCATTCATATGATTCAATAAATCATATACCTTAAGAAAAAGAAATAGATAATAAATAAATAAATATCCCTAGACAAATCACACGGTCCAGGGATATTTATTTATTTATTATTTATTTATTTTTCTTAAGGTATATGATTTTTGGAGCAATTTGAATTTAATGAAGCCACCGCCTTACCTATTCCTGCCGCCATAATGAAAGTGTCATTTTCCGGAGGGTGTGGTAGCTGGTTGTGTCTATAGGCCACATTTGACTCTCACACTCAGAAGAGTACTTCCCACTTAAAAAAAACTTACTAGCTTTGTAGAATAGTTGTAAAATGTTGTTCTAGCACCGCACCGCATGTGCACTGTTTTTTTATGTATGAAATAAGCGAACAAACACACGGGTCAATCGGGAACAAGCAATAATGTATGTATGTGTAATACGAGTACATTATATTTGTTTCCAGCGATAAAAATAAAGTTTTTGCATGCGTTTCTGCCGATGACCCTCTGATTACCAGATCTTTTTGGAGCATTAATGAGAAAGAAAAGTGTGAGTTTGATCATGATCTATATGTTGTATTCTAAGATGCCGATAAATCTATTTTTTCTTAATTTGTCACACAAAAACTTGCAGATCCCAAAGGCTTTAGAAACGCTTTGATCTGAAACTGTGAAGAAAATCTAGATTTTCTTCACAGTTTCAGATCAAAGCTTGATATAAAAACTGTATGGGCAAAGACATTTTTTTTTTAATTATATAAATTAGTATTTTGAGCTAATATAAACTTTTAACCGCCTTATAGTTTCAATCTGATTTTTTTTTATGACGATAAAACGACACGCTGATGTCTGTACCTTGCATCGACGCACAGTAGTAACGAAATTGTATGTGGCAATAGTCAACAATAAACTTGCAACACGTATTTACGCATATGTAAAAAAATTAATAAGTGTTGCCCTATAACTTGTTTTGAAATTACTCACACAACTGTTTTAATTGGAGATTGTTATAAACCAGAAATATGTTTTTAGATCCAGCAATATAAGCGTTTATTTTTATATAATAGAAATAACTGCGCGAAGTTAAAGAATCAATAAACTTTTTTTATGTGAGAGGTTTACGGGAGAGCGAACAAGCACACGGCTTTCCTGATGGTAAGAGACTACTGTGACTTAAAGACACCATAGATGTTACAGGTGCGTCGCTGCTCTGAGGCTGGGATTGAAGGCCTATTGTGCAAGTTTACGGCTACCCTTCAGACCAGAACTTGACATGTAATTATGGCAGCAGGGATAGGTAAGGTAGGTAGGTATTAGGTAAGAATATAAGTTGCTACGCAGCACTCTACTATTATTTAACTTTTTTTCGGATTTGTAGTTTCTTGGAAATTCTTTTAATAGATTGGCAAGTAGCTCAGTACTAAATTGGAAATATTTTTAGAACATATAATGACAAACAAGCAGACGGGATTTTATATGAAGAACACACTTCGGTTCTGTAATACTACGTTGTTAACCTGACTCTATATTTATAGTTGGCGATAACATTGTGGGACTTAGTGTCTTCGGCTAGTCGTGGGTGCCCTGGTTATGCCTCTGCCTATCCTTTAAGGGATAGCCCTTCGGAGATATGGACGTGAAAATACTTACTTACTTACTGTATATTTAAAGCCGTGTGTATAAAACATAACAGTGACGAGTACTGACATTATCGCGGTAGGAGTAAGTATGGTATTACTACGTATGCCACGTTAACAATAATAATACTTACTGATAGGCAGATATATTAACTCTAAGCTTTCACAATGTTGGCAAGCAAAATAAGAATGTCAAATATGTTGTAAACAGTATCGTTTACATTCCGCAGACTGTCGAACAAAACATTGATTGAAACATACCCAGTTATTAAACAAACGGCATATCTTTCTCATGCCGTTAAGGTGATACGGCGTGAAGCTATGTATTTACCCCGTGTTGGTCCGGGCTCCTTTGCAGAATAGACCATCTGCCTTCCTGCCAGGCAGCTCGTAAGAGACGAGCATAGGCTCACCGTCACTAACACCGTGACATCTGGCTAGGTGATAGAGTTTCGCAGCGACTTACCCGGATTGGTACCACAGCCTTATTTATTTCTGCCGCCATAAAGTCATGACGTGTTCCGGTTTGGAGGGTAAGGTAGCCGGTAAACTTACTTTTATTATCTATTTATGTTATAACTTTCAAGAAACTCAATACAACAGATGGTATAGTTACTTACTTATTTTCGTCAGCTTGTGTATTCATTTGGAATCCTCCATAAACATAAACTACTTAATACAATGGCGGTAATTCTGTTGTTCACAAGCTATATTCATTTTAGACTAGTGCCCCACCCTGGCTTCGCACGGTTATGAAATATACATATAAACCTTCCCCTTCAATAACTTTATCTATTAAAATAACTGCATCAAAATCCATTGCGTAGTTTTAAAGATTTAAGCATACAAAGGAACAGGGACAGATGAAGCGACTTTGTTTTATACTATGTAGTGATGCATGCTATATTTTTTAAATGAGACAAAAACCAAAGAGATGGAACATTTTAGACATGTCAGATTTGTACGGACATGTCAAATTGTGACGTTTTTAATCAACGTTTTCCTAATGATAGATTAAACGTCTGTCAGATTAATCAATAATTTTAATTAATTAATAAAAGTCTTTTGTGTTTTACTATTACTTTTTATTTACTAGGTATTGAGTGCGCAACAAAATTACTACCAATACCTATCTTATTTAAATGGCTTCCGGGTTAGCAATGTAGATTATCAAGCGCGAATGAAACCGCGATCACTTACTAGTAAATAAATATTTACACCTGACACTTGGATACTTTTAAAGCTACTTATTTTGTTTTCAATTACATTTAGCGCTCCCACGCCGAGTGCAATAAAAAACTGAATACTAAACTGCAGCCAGTTTGTGCTGACGGGAATAGCATTTTTAATAGCCTCAAACCCAACCTCTTTTAAGACGTAGTGATGAACAAAATTGCATTGGTCTCGTTTTTGAAGTGAAAACTTCTTTAGCGGCGTTGCGCACATTTTTTGGAATGGGGAAAAACTTCTAAACTCGCGTCAGGACACGTGACCTGATCGAAAATTCGTAAGACGGCCCAATGTTCGTATTGTCATGTTTTTGTACGATAGCGCAATAAATGAATATTGTATTCTACCCCATAAATGATAGTACTTTCATACTGATAAATAGCTTCGTGTAAAATTATTCCCTTACCATTCCAAAATATCAAAAATGCATAACGTAAATATTTAAGTTTAAAACTTAAATATTTACGTTGTGCATTTTCTGCCGGCACTCCCGGAGTGCAACCCTTCGTTTTTTTTAGTTGGCAGTTTAAAGTAGACATGGTGACACATAATAAGTATCTAAATCAACAGATATAATAAAATTTATTTACAAAAATAATTTCGTGATACTGATACGTTTTTTTTACAGCAATTGATTCTAAAATAGGTACACATATTCTGTAGATAAAGGATTTTCAATATGTATTCAATATTTCAATATGTCTTTGATCTCGCAGTTTGTAAGAATAGGCAACATTGTAAGAAAAGCCTGATAATTATACCAGCCAGATCTATATCTTGGTTTCTCAGAATTCTGAATGTATCCTAGCACAAGTTTCTAAGGAATTGTGGAGTGCTTAATTTTTTTTTCTAACAATATATGAAATCAGAATATACATTGTCAGACAGATACTGAAAACTCAAACTTATTTATACATCCACAAAGTGGTGCAATACAATAACTGTATTTTATAAATATTGTTTTGGTAACTACGACATATTGTTTTCTCAGTGACAATATACTTTTGGCAATTTAAAAACTGTATTACCTTCATGGATTAATTGCCCTCTGATACTCTACCTGAAAAGACACATGGTCCAATTTTGGAGTATATTTTTAAAGCTTACACTGTAAAACTTTCGACTTTTGTAAAATAACAAAGGTCTGGGCATTGGATGGAATTATAGAATCTCGCTTTAGTAAACTAAGGTTCTTGTTTATTCAGAGTTTATTTTAAGGTTTGACAGTTGCGATGCGATTCTGTACGCAGTTTTGCTCCGCACTACACTACTGTGGAACCAAATGCCGATGGCGACGTTTTCCACACATTTATACAAACGAACTTTCAGAAAAGGGTAGAAACATAACTGATTTTGTAGTTGAACATGACTGTTGACAAGCAGAGATTGCAACAGGCTAGCCGCCTGCCTCTTCTTCCATAAAAAGTAAAAAAAACCGAGATCAAAATGTCTCGGTTTTGCGTAACGGCCCATCACTACACCCCGAACAATAACGTGCATTCTACACACTTTACTGATTGCCTGGAGTCGTAAATAAATAATAAGGGATTATTTTTAGTAATCGTTTTTTTAAACGACACACGAGTTTAATAAGGTAGATATGACACACTAAGCGATATAGCGAAGGACTTGCTAATAAAAATATCTAACGAAAACTGCCAGCAGTAAGGGCGCAGTCTAAAATAAAGTAGGACTTAGAAAAGCAATCAGGAATATATATTTTGTAGATTTGACTTAATAGAATGTGAGCCCATATTACAAACCGACAAATGTAAAATCTTGGAACACAAGTTCCCAATAATTTTACTAAAATTCAAAATTTTATTAAAAAAAATATTTACAGTGTTGGGAAGAAATGAGGATTAATTTTCCTGAGGTAAGCTATGGCCTTGCTATTGCCATTTCTCCTCATTTCTTCCCAACCCTGAACAACTCTATTTTTTTAATATAATGATTAAATGGGCAACTTTCCGTTTTTTAGTGACAGGAAAATACAATAACAGTTTTTTAATTTAGTAGATATGGATTTTCGCAAAGTAACGCCTCCTACTTAAAAAAAAATCTACATAGGTAATTATCGAAACAATTGCATTTTTACGGGGTTAATTTTACCGAAGCCCTTACCATGAGTTTACGGCTTGCGAGTCTACTATACTCGTAAGAGTCTACGTTAATTATTTGGACGAAAACTTTGAACAGCGCCTCTATTGGTAACTAAGATTACTAAATTTTAAGACTATAGAAGCGCTATTGACATCAATTACTGAACGTAACCTATATCAAACAAAAAAACCTATACCAACTTATGGTAAAAGCTCAGGAAACAAACTCAGGTCATAGAGTTACGTATTCCAATTTAAATCTCAAGTAACAGAGTTACGATCGAAAATATTTTAATTAGGTGTATCACTTACATTGTCTATGTCTATATACTAGTCTATAGTCAATATACTATTTTTTTTAATCTGTGTGAGGATGTGAAACATACTCATTTCGTATAACTAGCTATATTTAATTAGGTGTGACGTCATACTATTCGCTTTTGGTAGACTGTAGACTATTATTTTTGCTATTATTGAATTCCCTATTTAAACATTTATTTTAATGGCATGGCACATTTAGATAATCAATAAATTGAGAAAATAGGCGTTTCCTATTCTGGTTTAAATAAATATCAGTTTAAATAAATTAAATATCAGCTTTATTTTTATTATTTAAAATTTCTCCATGTTGTTGTGGATATCCTGAACAGAATAGGCGGGCAAAAGTTAAATGGGTACCTAGCGGTAGAACGCCGTACTGAAATAGGTTTGGGTAGGGATTTACCGCCTTATCTATTCCTACCCGGTGTCGTGTTCCACCTTGGAGGATAGGGTAGCCAGTAGCCCCAACACCCCGGCCACAGCGCAGCAACCCACCTATTATATCTATGGTGTCCATAGGCCACGGTTATTTCTTAACATCAGAGAAGCCGTGTGCTACTTCGCTGTATTTTTCCTTTTTTTTTTTCGGAATGACTAATGAGTTGCCAACCTCGCGGTTTTTACAACTTCACCGGGCTTTGTGGGCCGAGCAGAGTGCTCAGCCCGAGACATCATTATTTAGATGGATTGGACTGTTCCCTACAACGCCAGCAACAAGGGCTGTCTCCCGGGAGACCGTACCTCGACTTGGTGCTGCGTTCTGGTTACTGGTGTATTTTTCCATAAAAAATCATTCATATATAGAAGAGGAGGTAAACAGACCTTCTAGGCTAGAGTTACTACCACAGATACAAAGCTGCGCTTGGATCCTTTCATCACTACATAGCATAAAACAAAGTCGCTTTCCGCTGTCTATCCTTAGTATTTTATCCTTACGCAACGGATTTTGGTGCCTTTTTTATAGATAGAATAGAATTCAAAAGGAAGGTTCATACTATGTATAATAATTAAGATCCGTGCGAAGCTAGGACGGGCTGCTAGTAATTTATATACATTTTTTATGTTTATGTTTAAGTTAGTTTAAGAATATAGTAAACAGGCAAACACGGCGGATATGTATTAAGTATACTCATATAGATATATAATACACACATTAAAATATATAACTACCAGTCTTTTATACACCACAATAATAAGTCAAACAATAACTTCAAATAAAAATAACGTATGTACCTATATATTATCACTTAGGATTCTTAACTTTGGAGTTGGATTTACTTTTGTGTCATTATTCATTCACTATCCATTGACCCCACAAAATGACACGACTTGCCACTCCATCCGACTCACTCATTAGAATTGCAATTCGCGTAAAATGCTTTTAACGTGACATAAATCTTTGTAGATTTAATCAATACCAAATCTATCACTTGTATGTATATTGAATAAAAATATTAAAAAGAATATCTAGCTTTCCCCTGTGATATTGTTTTCGTAGTTTAGGTACATCATAAGGCGTAATTTAATCGCTTCTTTGGTCTAGCGGTTCAGTTGTTGGACTTGATTGCATGAGGTCCCAGGTTCCCGGGCCGGGTAACAAAAAGAAAATTGGATTTTTCCAATTTTCTAATAAAAAAAATGTTGCTCGGGATAGGATATGTGCCCGGTTGGCGATAGGCTTGCCACCTATCACATTGTGGGACTGAGTATCTTCGGCTAGTCGTAGGTACCCTGGTTGTGCGTCTGCCTACCTCTTCGGGGATATGGGCGTGAAGATACTTGGTAATTTAAAAACAAATTAAAAATTGGGATAGGTCTCTTACATATTAAAGAATGAGTGATAACAAACCAAATCCAAGCCTAATTATAACTTACCTCAAATATGAACTTAATCAAAACTCGATGTGACTATCATTTCAAAGAAAAAAATATCGACGACTGTTGAGTGAGGGAGTACAGGGACTCAACAATTTGAAATAAACATTTTTGACTCAAAAGTCAAAAATGTTTATTTCAACTTGATGAAGAAAGAAAATTTAACAATTGTGATAGTTTTTCTCATTGACTTCTAATCCTATTTCTATGGTTTTTCTAAGTAAGTTATGACAGATTCAATTTTTTTGAAAAAATATGTATAATTGCTAAAGGAAAACTTTTAAATAATAAAATTAAAAATAATTCCAATATGATTAAAACAACTTTGAAAATTAATGAAAAAATAAACTTATAAATAAAAACTTAAGAACACTACATCGGAATTGAACAAAGGAAATACTATTTTAATTTTAGACATTTCATTTTAAATTCAAAAGCCGCAAGAGCTTTTAAATTTTTACTGATATTCTGATTCCTTCTTTTTCACTCTTGTCTTACCCAAGTACATGTTTTGCTTACGCAATTAAGCCTACAGATTTTTAAAATAATTAAAACATTTCGGTCGCTATAAATCAAGAAGATGTAGGTTTTTCATGTCATTATAGATACGAGTAGTATAGCTCCACACGGACGCCTTCAGTGTTACCCTTCTTTTTCCTATCCTTATCTATTTATACTCTTCTTTAACCTATCACCTAATCAGAAACACGGTCACTTACTGAAGAGATTAAATGCTAATTTCATTTTTTTATTAATACTATGTGTTATCGTTTTATGACTTTACTTTTTGCCCGAACGTAAAAACAGTATAATCCATTTTCGTCGTCATAACTTCAGTGCTTGGTACTGTCTTGTCAGAATCCTATTAATATTACAAATGCGAAAGTTTGTCTGTTTGTTTGTTACTCCTTCACGCAAAAACCGCTGAACCGATTTTCATAAAATTTAGTACACACATAGAGGGCAGGGTAACTTGGATTAACACATAGGATAGTTTTAACCCGAAACAATGTTCCTGTAGGACCACGGTGGGCAACAGCTAGTATGTAATAAATTAACGCATGGGGCTTCAGTAAACGGCGGTCATAGGTAGAGAGGAGTAAACGCCTTACGTCCGATCATTGACGGGTTCCATTCCCATTAATGGTTGACATTTATTTGTAATTATTGATGAAAATGTTCTGCCCGGGGAGAACTGTCAACTAGCATGCTACATTGTGATAAAAATAAATTAAAAATATAAAATGCTGTAACGTTTTAATATTACAAACATTACAATATAGCTAATTATGTTTTATTATATGATTGCGTGTTGGTAAAGTTGTGATGATAATTGCAAAACTGTAATGGCACGGTAATGTTTATGATCTTGACCTGTGTGACATGACTGCCAATATAAGCGCTCGTAAAAATATAAATCTTGATTATTTTATGCTTCAGGCATTTATGCGTAGGGATTTAGTTAGTATCCATTGCACGTAGAAAATAAGGCGAGCATAGGCTTACCGTCACTAACACCGTGACATCTGACTAGGTGGTAGAGTTTTGCAGCGACTCGCCTGGATTGATACAACCGCTCTACCTACATCCGCGGTGTACCTTTCATCCCCGCTAAAAGTACAACCAAGATGTATAACTTCATATAACTTGCTTAAATAACTTTGAACGCTTCTCAATTGGACTTCTGCACTGTTCACGTCCCCTGAATGGGCAGGACTTCCCTTATTCATCCTGAGTAGTGGTGGATCTATTAATAACTACAGTCAATTATTTAAAAAAATCTTTATCCTTATCATAATTACCCATCTGTGTGAATGAAATATTGTAAATTAGAAACCTTCATACAGCCAAATCTCTATAAATGAGCTTAAGTCATGAGGCCAAAGCTTTACTCATGACCTTGCCTTTCTTTTATGACTTATGACTTATTTTGTATAATTAGAGGAGCTAGGTGGTAGAGTTTAGCAGCGATTCACCCGGATTGGTACTACCGCCTTACCTATTCCTGCCGCAATAACGTCATGACGTGTTCCGGTTTGGAGGGTAAGGTAGCCGGTAAACTTACTTTTGCTCGTGGCCTAACATTCCGGCCTCAGGTTTCCAACCATTACCACCTTTGGTGTCTCTAGGCGGTGTGAATTTCTTACCATCAAGAAATCTGTTTTGCTTGTTTTCCTTCCAATATCATAAAAAAAATATCGTAGGCAAAGATAGCATTCAAGACGCTCACACCCGTGTCACCGTGACACAGCTGAAAACTGCAGGAAAGCCGCTTTAGATGGTAGATTCATGTTTTTCGTAAACTGATAGGCTACGTGGGTAACAACGTAATAACATCGTAAATGACATATATTTAAGAACCGGGCCCAAGAGACACTGCCTAAACGTCACGGAAGAAGACATGTGTGCCAATATACCTACTTACTGTTAGTGATGCTGATGACCGTAATAATTGAGGTAGAGAAATTTGGATTCCACTTTTCAGTTTCATTATAGTAGTTTATATGGATTTCCGGTTCATTGAGTACCTGCGAGCTAGATATCGTAACAAAGTTCTGGTGTAGTACCTATGTGAATGGTTGTAGCAAACATAGTTTAAAAAAAATACAAAATTTTACAAATACTAAAATTGTAACGTTTTATTTTTAGTCCAAAAACTAAAGGGTTTTTAATAAATAAAATATTAATTCTCATTATTCAAGTAAACAGAACTTTCAAACTTTAAAAGTATAAATAAACCAGTGCCTGAAAAAATTAGTTGTGCAATTATTGTTTGCAAACAGTTGTTATGAAATAAATTCAGAAACAGAAAAATGAAAGCGCAATCAAGAAGGTAGGTATAGATCTTCTACGTGTAAAAAAAGTTCCATTTTTTAGGTTTATTTGTATTGATAGGTAGTGTTGTAGAGAAGACAGCGTGCGTCCCAGTCAAGATTTGGACGTGTATCGCCAACATATAAGCATCCAGTACTCCTTAGAAAAAAAACAATAAAAGACTGTGGGTTGATAATATTATCAGAACTACTAAGGGTTTAGCCCATGGCAACCACCGGTCAACAAGACCACCAGTAGAAGATAATATTTCTACTGTGGTTAAAATTATATCAAACAACGATAAAAAAATACACAAAAACATGCAATGAACGTTAAAGAAATCGGACAAACTTCATCTGTGTTCAGTTAGTGCAACAAACAGAAAGAGGTAAACAAGGAATGCTACAAAAAAATATTTTAGAAATATTATAAATTTCAGCTGTAAAATGCACCTCAAAATAAGGTATTAAGATCTTAGATATAATATTTATTTTTAACACGAATATAGATATCCAGACTGATTTTTTTGCTAGTTTAATAGAATTACTTATGGCTTGAACACATGTCTGTTAAGCTATGTCGCGCTTCTATTAAACCTCTTCAAATATCACAGTAGGTTTGTTAAAAAAAATAGTAATCTCGTCGCTTACAAATGAAGCGATGTTATTTTTGTTATAAAGACTTAAACTAATGTTACTATTTTCTTACCATCGGGCTGACTTCAATTTGTATTGGACGTCCAAGAAACTGTGATACCAAATTTGTAGCATAAAATGTTACTTTTCTTACGACAGCTAATTTACCTTCATGTTCTCTATGATTACTCTTGAATCTCGATTTCATGCCAATAGGAAAATGGAATCGTATATGTCATTTTAGGAACCTAAGTACTGTCATTTTAGGTAGACAGTACCGGCGGATTATTATTAGCATTCAGTTCTCAAAAAAAAAACAACGAATACGATGAAATAATTTATTGTTTATTATTAACTAAATGTCGATAATTCGCTAGTATTGTGTTCAAGACTACCTAAAATGACATATTCGTTTCCAATTTACACGAATTCGATATTCAAGAGCAACCTTACTGACCATTGCAGAATAAAACAAGAAGACCTTGGGGCTGATTCAGTATTTTTTTAGTAATGATCACTGGGTAAAGCTTACATCAAATAGCTGTCAAATGACGTTTTTCATTTTTGCTATCTCCAATGACCAACAGAAATACAATAGAGATAGCAAATACAAAATAGCTAGTACCTAGCACAAAATAGTGTACATCATCACTAAAAATATACTGAATAGCCCCGCAGGTAGTTATACTGATTTCGTGACGTCTTATAACATTATTATCTCAGTACGTCTTTTAACTATCCGTACCATATACAATATGATATTCATAATATATTTAAATATTTTCATGTTTCTAACTATCTATTTCAAACTGCGACTTTGTTCTTATTGAATAGCGTCACAGTGAACTCTGTAATCGTCGCATAGTAGTCAGCGCTGTTGTGTGTAGGCATTTTAAGGTTTATCTCACTAAATTATTTTTGAAGGTCTGTTGCAGCATTCCTTATTTCAAAGTGCAATGATCATGCGGCATGCGTCTTACACTTGAGCGCGTCTCGTAGCGCGGTGGACAGGGCAGCGAGCGAGCTGCGCAGGGTGGGCTGGTACCGCTCGAACATTTCGATATCTAGTTCATATTATAAGCTTATTTAGGCAAGGTAAGTGCTAACTGCTAAAGCCTGTGCTTTTACCGGTTCATAGTATTCTATGTAACAAACCTGTGTGTTATCGCCTCTGTGGTCTAGCGGTTCAGTTGTTGGACTTGACTGCATGAGGGTTCGAATCCCGGGTCGGGCAACAAAAAAGAAAATTGGGTTTTTCCAATTTAATAAAAATTAATTAATTAATTAATAATTAATAAAAAACGTTGCTCGGGATTGGATATGAGCCCGGTTGGCGATATGCTTGCCACCTATCACATTGTGGGACTTAGTTTCTTCGGCTAGTCGTGGGTGCCCTGGTTGTGCCTCTGCCTACCCCTTCGGGGATATGGGCGTGAAGATGCTATGTAACAAACGAATCTCACAGAGTATTAAGAACCAATCTCCTTTTTCACGTTATATAAACACCTCAGATAATCCGGATATTACTGACTGGAAATTAGGCCACGTGTGCAAGTCCACCGGTTACTCTAGCTTGCAGCACAAAAAGTGACATTCGCATTGACGCTTTGGCGACAGAATTGGTTAGGCGGTGGGACCAATCTAGACAAGCTGCTGTACTGCACTAGTTGTGGCTGCATTCGCTTGTGGAATAATCCAGGTCCCTTAATAACTAGGTTATTAAGGGACCATATTAACCAGCGGATATTACGGTGATCACGTCACGAAAATTAAAATGATTCTGACAGCTAAACTAAGGCAAATGATGAATTCGAAAATAATTTTTTAGTACAACGAATTTTTTTTAAAAAAAAAGGTATCTTCACGCCCATATCCCGGAAGAGGTAGGCAGAGGCACAACCAGGGCACCCACGTCTAGTCGAAGATACTAAGTCCCACAATGTGATAGGTGGCAAGCCTATCGCCAACCGGGCACATATCCAATCTCGAGCAACGTTTTTTTTAATTAAAAAATTGGAAAAACCCAATTTTCTTTTTGTGGCCCGACCCGGGATTCGAACCCGGGACCTCATGCAGTCAAGTCCAACAACTAAACCGCTAGACCACAGAGGCAATTATTATTATTATTAATAATAGATTAAAAATACCTAAGCATGTATAGTAAGTAAACTTGGTAAAGTTAAGGTTAAATGTAATTTAATGTGTTTGAGTTTGAGTTTTAATATGATGTGTTTGTAGACTAAATAAACTACCTTCTAGTCTAACTAACTTGTAGGCTAAAAAAAATAGTCAAGTAAGATTTTCACATTATTGGAAGACAAAACTGTTCACATATTTCTTGAATGCAATGTATTATATTTATATTAAAGATACGTATCGTTTCAAGATGTCATAATTTATTAATTACGTTTTCAATCTGCTCCTTGAATGTTTTTTACGTTATTTACAACGTTATCAACCTGTGACCAACCCGACATGACGGCAGAAATAGATGGATACACCAATTTAGGTGAGTCATAGCTGAACTCAACTACCCTTGTAAAGACACGTTGTTACTGAAAAATATAGCTATAATAGCTATTACTGACTGCCTTAGATAAGTTAGTTTATCGCTAAAAGCCAGTAACTACGCGAAGAAAATTTCTACTAAAATAAAATCGAAGATAACACTGCCCAGCAATTAGTAAACATCACTTACATGCAGAGTGGTTGTAGAGATGAGAAACCCTGGTCCCCTCAAGAGTTCCACCAGCAAGCCGGGCAGAGATAGCTTCTAGGAATTCCCTCACATTATGGAGTTCGTTTTGCAGGTCGCGTGACTTTTGGTTCGTTTCTGAAGTTTCGTTTTCTTCCTCTGAAACAAAATAATGAAAAAGTATAGAGACTGATGCCAAATGAAATGGATCAACCTTAATCATTCCTGTAGTGTTTTTGTGATCTTGAAAAGCATACAATAAATTGAATTTCCTATATTAATAATGAATAAATGCATCTTCTGAACACGAAATATGTAAATCGTGCCTATAAATGTTGTTGAATGGGCCTCCCAAAGCAGATTATAGTAAAGGCGACAACTGAAACCATGCTAGCAAACAATTAATCACGTATACGTGTCCTCATAAGGTAATGAGGTGCTTGTTGAATCCTTGTAAAATATTTCCTACTCCAAGTAAAATTTTAGTTATTAAACGTTCATTAGAAAAAAAAATAAGTGTATATGTTTTGAAGAACTACTTGGAAGGCAAACACTAAATCTCTTCTTCAAAGGACACGAGAACTAACGTGGGAAGTTGGGGGAGTTGTGGACAACGCTTCGTAGTCTTGGTAAGGGTTACTTCTTACTATTACGGAATCCGTTTGCTCATGCGGATTCGGAGATTATAAGAAAAGTTAGATTTAAGAAATGAATACCAATTTGCTCCAGCTTGTCTGTGCTAATAGACCACGGCATTAGGGTAAACGCTCGCTGAACCTGTCTCAGGAACCAGGCTCCCGACTCGAATTTCCTTGAACTGGAACGGAAAAATATAAAAAATAAATAAACATTGTCACACTATAGAAGTGCGCTCCACAAAACTCAGCGCCAAGTGTCTCGGACTATAACTCAGATTGCTTCACACATAAGTTTAATTAAAGTAAGTTCAGGGCTCTTTAGTTTAAAGTAATCATCATCTCGATTTCTCTCATCATCAACTCGACGTAGCTGAGAAACACCAAAGATGATTATGCTAATTCAAATTCGAAATGTTAAACTTCTTGCATAAGTTTACCGATGATATCTTCTTAACGGTAATTTCAAGCATTGCGGTTATACTGCATTTGCACCATATTCTATTCTAAGCTCGCCTCTTACGAGTTACCTTTAAGAGAAGCAGATGGACTATTCGACTCAGCGTTTTTCTACACAAAGTAGGTATACTGCTAATGATAACTTCAGACTACATACATGGAGACGTAGAGGGTAAGAGCTTCACGTAGATACGAGCATCTATAGTAATTTAGGTTGTAGTATTTACCTATGGCGATGTGGAGAAGAAAAGAAATAGGTACGCAATTTACCTGTTGTCTTGGCAGATACAAGGCAGGATCCCCCCTACTGTGTCACCGCCGCATTTAGAACAGATATGGTTCTCTTCTAAAGTAAGGCATCTCCTAGATTTCGGCTCCTCTCTGGAAAGTAAGAAATTTCAGATTATAACATCAGTCAAAATAATTATTGTGTTTTTCTAAATATTATATCTATTAAAGTTTAAAGTGCAACTTAAAGATAAATGAGAATAATTTAATTTAAACTATAATATTAATATTTACTCAACAGTACCTACGGCAAAAATATCATGTATTAAATTAAACACAATAGTACTCGTAGTAGTAAAGTAGACAACGCTTTATAGTGAACTGCTTATCTTAAATTTGCCTGATCACAATATGGCCTTATTTCTACATGTCCCTATGAATAACACAGAGTCTGAAGTAGGTACTTTATGTAGATACAAAAGAGATCTAAGAAATGCTAATCTGGATACACTTAAATATTGTCACTTATCATTTTCAGAGATTCACAAAGCGTGCAACGTTATTAAAGCGACAAAAGCATGTATTGTGAACATTGTTGTACTAATATTTTTTTCTAAAAATTAAAAAGGTGGAAAAAAATGGCACTAGGAATGAGGATCATTTTTAAAAATAAACAGTAATTAGGTGGTACTTTTTGCATTCTGTCATATTAAATGGTAGTATTAATTTATCACATGAATTATATTACAATGAAAATCTAATTAAAAATATCAAAAAAACAGATGCATACTATTATTAGCTCTGAAACAATTGTAACTATTTTGGTGTTATGAATCAAATTGAATTAAATGACAACGTAATAACAAATCTAAATCATGTATGTACATAATAATTATCTAGTCAACCTAACAAAAAAAAATCACAAAACCTAACAATGATAACAAACAATTATAATGAAGAAGCATATTCTTGCAGTGACGCAGATTTTTTCTATTATTTGGTCACTTAGAAACACTTGTGCTAAAGGTTATTACAAAATGCCTAAAAGACTTGTTTAATATTGCTAAAACTTATTATTATTATTTCAAATTTCTATTTAAGTACCACTCTTGAAAAGAAGATAAGGCCCGTAACATTAACTCCAATTTTGTCAAAAATTGTTAAAATTGCGATGAATAAACATCTAATCAAATTTGTTAATATGATTAGCATACTTAAAATAAAAATTGTGGGTTAAAAAAATAAACGATCGCACTGTATGTATTAAAGTGGATTGAATATATTATAAGTTATTGTTATAACAATTTAAACCATGAAAAACCAACAGATCGTGAAGGCTGGCAGTCGATACTCTCTGCCTACCGCGGAAGGGACTTGGCGTGAAGATATGTATGTCAAACCAACAGTTTTATTTGTTTTTCGATATGAGAAAGGCATTTTGATTTCTAGTACACGACATATTTTTTAATTAATCCGAACAAATAGAAATAGGTTCGTATGTGTATATGTGGAAAGAATGACTACCTACGCTAACTTTTATAACTCAAAAAATAAAGTAGGTGAGCAATAAACTTCAAGACAGTATTGTAGGATGTCTAATATTTCTGCTTTATATAAAAGGTTTAACATACACATCAATAAATAGGGTATATATACGAGTATGGACGATATTGCAATTATATAACGGACAATGTAGATAAATTTAAGAAAAAACGAACGCACAATGAGGAAAATAATTGAACTTAATAGCAGTCATTAAAAGATTAATTTATCTAAAACCTAGCGTATTTATTTTAATCAAAATGATAACATATCTAAACTAAATATCAGATATTAAAATAACAAAATAAAAGTAGTGCGTCAAAACATTTTTAGGAATAATCGCTGACTATCACATAGGCTATTTGACAATTCGACACTTATTGATTATGTGTTTAAAAATGATTATTATTTAAAATAACAATTGTAAGTTGAAAATAATAATTAATTTGTTAAAAAATCCGTAAATTCATTTTTTCAAACGTTTATCACGCGACACAAAATGCTCCTGATTAGTTCTGGAAATTGTTCTGAATGGAAATGGTTCCGATGACGACACTTGCTTGTAAACCTCGTTTGTGCAATGAGCTTTCACGCACGCACACAAAAAAGACCAATAAAATTTTATCAGTCTGAGATTACCTACCAAAGACTAATCTCTGGTATTATCTACGCGATGTGCATTTTTACAACTCGGTAACGAATTTTTATTATTGTAGCTAATAAAATTAACTTATAACTACTTTTGTGAAAAAAACTTGTATTCGATCAAAGAATTTTTTAAAAGTAAAAATGAACAGTTAATCAAAAAGCGTTACGTTGTTTATTTTTTTGACGTTTTATTATCTATATATTAAAACGTGATGCCAAAACTTTAGACCCCTTTTTACGAAAATTGCGAGGACGCAGGAGTATAAAATTTGGCACACTTATAGTTTATGTGCTAGAGAAGTGCAGAACGCTAATATTAAATCAATAGATGAAACATTACCCACTCTACCATGCATTTGACACACACAAACAAATATATTGATGATAACGATAAAAGATCACAGATGGTGCACTAAAAAGTTTGGAAACAAAGTAGTTGGTCTTGAGAAATGAAGATGGTGTTCTTATCAACAAGATATTAAAATTTAAAATGGTCAAATTTCGACCAATGAGCGAATTCATAACTTATCAATCGCTATTTTTTTATTATTATTGATTAAATTGAAATTAATAACACAATTATTGACATGCATTAATTATTATTTCTAGAAATTACATTAATATCTAATTTATTACTTTTTTTTTGTACCGACCTGACATTATTTTAATCAATTTCAATATTTTTTTCAAGCAGACAGTAAATAAATTGAAATGATACGAAATAGGATAATGCGATTGCGAAAAGTTAAATAGACAAAACCGTTAGTTATAACTTATAACAGCTCTTTTGACTGCTGTACTGCAGCATGCTGTATGCAGGACCATGAAATTTTTTTACAACACATTTTTGTAACACATTTTTGTCAAATAAATAAATGTTATTATTATTATTATTATCATTAAAACTTTTTAAAAGTTTCTTTTAAATCTAATTTTAATTAAGGGAAATCTAAAGTACTTAATGCCAAATTACAAAATTAAATTACAATTAATAACAAATAAAAATAAATTAAATACAATTGACAATGTCATTGTCAATAATTTAATTACTTGACTGACATTCATAAAATAGGAATATATAAAAAAATTGCTACAGTGTTCTATAGCAAATTCGTTTCATTACTTTTCCCTGTTTATAAGTAGCACTAAGTAAATAAGTAAGTAAGTAGCAATTTCAGTCGGTAGGTAAATATTCATTCTTATCTATTTACCTAAACTTAACTATCGATCGTCACTAATAGATCATGTACGATATCGATACGTCATGATCTATTAGTTTCTGGACAGTCTTATAATGTCAGAACAGCAGCCATATTTTGTAGCCAATGGCAAACTTTTTTCGTAGGTATTTTATGTCCACATACTTAGAGGTCAATGCTAACATTATAAACAATTAACGTTTAAATTAATTTTATTGCAGCTTTGTATTTTGTTTGTAAAGTGTTTATTAATTGGATTTGTAATTTTGAAGTTGTGGTACATGATTTAATTTTAACTGTCTGTGTAAAACTATGGAGGGTAGAGGTAAGGAGAACCGTCTCATACGAGAGAAAGCTTGAAAAAGTGTCCAACTTTCAGCACTAAATAACAGTTCAAAAATCCTCCAGAAGTGCGCTAGCGTAGGCACAGGGTATGATATGAATTAAGCAGTTTTTAACTGATTGAAGTATACTGAGTCAGGAAATTTTATAAAATAATATGTATATATATATATA
>NJDC01000153.1:297038-316707 GCA_002245475.1 Calephelis virginiensis
ATTAGTTTCTGGACAGTCTTATAATGTCAGAACAGCAGCCATATTTTGTAGCCAATGGCAAACTTTTTTCGTAGGTATTTTATGTCCATATACTTAGAGGTCAATGCTAACATTATAAACAATGTTTAAATTAGTTTTATCGCAGCTTTGTATTTTGTTTGTAAAGTGTTCAAAAACAGTGTTTATTAATTGGATTTGTAATTTTGAAGTTGTATTACATAATTTAATTTTAACTGTCTGTGTAAAACCCGGTTTCTTGCATTAAAGACTTTTTATAAATTAATTGGTTCCGTTCTGGGACCGGCTAAGACCTTTAGGCCATGCTCCCAAGTCTTCCGTATTATTATGATTTCCGTATTAGAAACACGAAATTCAATACGAAAATACG
The DNA here is from genome assembly GCA_002245475.1 of Calephelis virginiensis. NCBI lineage: Eukaryota > Metazoa > Arthropoda > Insecta > Lepidoptera > Riodinidae > Calephelis > Calephelis virginiensis. Next base: position 297,427 of record NJDC01000153.1, read on the forward strand.
AAAAACTACGACCACCTTTATTCTCAATGGCGGCAAAACTTCTGCATTAGTGATCATGATGAAGACAAAAATTTATCAGTTAACCACTAGTTCCAACTTCTAGTAGTACTCATAGTAAAATTGTCATACGTGTACATCGTTTTGCATTGGTAAGTAATTTGTAATAATTTATGTAAATCACGGCAAAAGAAAAGAATAAGAAAGATAAGAATATGTTAATGTAACGGCATCTACGGATAGGGGTTGAAATGAAATGAAAATGAAATTATTTTGATGAAAATATATCGACGAATCGAATAGATCACTCAAAAAACAACCTTACATGTTAGGAATGACAAGTATTTCAGGTTTGTAAACGTGGCAGGACAGTTGAGCAACCGCACCTGCTCCGTGGTCTAGAAACCGCGGCGGCAGCATGCGTATTGCCCAATTTCATCTCGGGGCCAGTGCAAGAGTAGATCGATACTTGAGAATATGTATACCACATGGAAAATTAATGTTTGATAATTTAGTAGTCGGGAGAATTTGGGCTCTATTGGTTTTGGGTATATTCTTTAATATATATATATATATATGATAATGGAAGGCAAACAAGCAACAAGCAGACGGATTTCCTGATGGTAAGAAATTCACGCCGCCTAGAGACACCAAAGGTGCTAATGGTGCGTTGCCAACCTGAAGCTGGGATGTTAGACCTCGAGCAAAAGTAAGTTTCCGGCTTCCTTACCCTCCGAACCGGAATACGTCAACGGCAAGCATTGGACGTTATGGTGGCAGGAATAGGTAAGGCGGTGGTACCAATCCGGGCGAGTCGCTGCGAAACTCTACCACCTAGTAGGAAGTCACGGTGTTAGTGACGGTAAGTCTATGCTTGCCTTTTACGAGCTGCCTGGCACAGGAAGGCAGATCTATTCTGCAAAGGAGCCCGGACCAACACGGGGGAATATTTATGACAAATTTTAAACCCTAAACTAGTATCCACGCTGCTCAAGACGGGAATTCATAATGTCCTCGTATTGGCCTAGTCTTCTGTATAAAATAGAGTACCAACAAAATCCTAGTAGTAGACTGCTAGGCAGTAACTTGCCCCTTAGGGATCTGCCCCCTTACCTATTTCTGTCGCCATAATAGCAGTGTCATGTTCCGGTTTGGAAGGCATGGTAGTCGATAAACATGCACAAACACTCCGGGCACAGTACACAGTCTACAGCACACGTAGCAGCCCACACACTTGTAATATCTATGGTCTCGGTCAGGTCACGGTTGTCTCTTACTATCAGGAGAACCAAATGTTTGTTCGCTGACTAATGCCAGAAAATAAAAAAAGTGTGCTTCTCGGGACGACTGACAGAAGTGGTAAACAAACAATGGTCCTATATGTCAAACCACAGATTATACCCCTAATGTGTCCCGTAATGTATAGTAAAAATTTCATAACTTTAACTTAGTTCTGGAGTTGCGTTGCGATCAAGGAAACAATCATAATAACAAAGTCAATATACTTGGAAACCTTTTTAAGTTGAGCAGCTCTAGACATTTCAAGTTTTTAAATAGTTTAAATAATGAAAATGGAGGTATTGTTAATACTAATTTGCGCCTTCCCGATAAAAAACTTGCTTTACCATTAACTCAAAGCCCATACAAAAAATCAGTAACACTATCCACAATGAATCGGCCCATACAAAAATCAGTTTGGTTACGGTTGGAAGAGTTTCTGAATGCTTCCCATCTGAGTTTTCTTTTACCGGAAATGATGGCTTATCTCACAAAACTGTATATTTGCTATTTGTTTCCTACAGCTTCGTCCGTACTGAATCAGATACAGATTTGACTATTTCGCGATCTATAGCTTAACTTTTAATACCCTAAATAAATCTTTCTCAAGAACTGTTTTGAAATAGGTATAAGAAGTGTTTTTTATGGTTTTTTTAATCCGACTGACAATTTTAAACAAGCGCATGCAAAAAAATCAATCAAAATTCTACCATTTGCATAGGATAAGAGCAGGCAGATAAAAAAATATATTACTAAAAGACAAACTTCATACAAAATTATTGGTAGGTCATACATATCACTTAAAGACACAAAAGACGTTAATTGTACTTACCAACTTTACCTTACTTTTGTGTCTTTAAAAAAACATCAATGAAATCTTATAAGAAACGTTTAATAGCGTCTATTCTATACTGAAGAGCAATTGCAATAATACAAAAATATTAGAAGACATCAGCCAGCCCTCTAGACGCCACCATCTTGCAAAATATATAGATAACAAATATTGAATTTAGGACATTCGCTAGATAACCTAGTATTTATTACGTAGGCGTACTGCGTTCCACACCATTTCACGTGGATATTCGCTGGTCATTATGATAAATAGCAACATCCAAGATATATAAAATAACTTGAATCCTCAGCAGCTCAAATGGTAAGAGCATTCATCGGCTTGAGACGAAAGGTGTTGGTCCGGGCTCTTTTGCAGAAAAGACCATCTGCCTTCCTGCCAGGCAGCTCGTAAAAGTTGAGCGTAGGCTAACCGTCACTAACTCCGTGTCATCCTACTAGGTGGTAGAGTTCAGCCTCAGGTTGGTAGCGCACCATTACCACCTTTGGTGTTTTTAGGCGGCGTGAATTTCTTACCATCAGTAAATCCGTCTGCTTGTTTGCCTTTCAATATCATGATTATAGGTTACAGGTTCAATTCCTGTCTGGGTCGAATTTTTTTCTTTCTTTAAAATTTATAGAAATAAAAAATATTTTACGAGAAATAATTAAACAACCTTTGTATGTAGGAAGGTTCTTCTTTCTTTCTTTTTTCAACTTCCTCACCCTAACCTCAAGGCCGGAATATGATAGTCATTATGGACGCAAGAACAGAAGTGAGACGGAGGATCCCTACCTGGGCAAGTGGCTGCACAGCACTCGACCAACAGTGGTCTTATTGGTAATGAACCATATTTTAACCTTTGGTCGCCTCTTACGAGCTTTTTTTTGTGAAATATCAAAACACAAGCCTACAGTGTTGTCGCGTCCGGTCTCGCCGACAAAGAACTCTTTTCCGCCCGCCACCTAAAGTCGAGCAGCGACCTCCAATCGAGGAACAGTCCAATTCATCTAAATAATGATGTCTCGGAGTTACTCTGGTGCTATGTATTTTTAAGTACCTTTATCAGTTACCTAGTAATTATTTATCGCTGACTAGCACCCATGACATAGATAATTGACTTACTTTGAGTTTTTTTTATGATATTGGAAGGCAAACAAGCAGAAGGATTTCCTGATGGTAAGAAATTCACGCCGCCTAGAGACACCACAGGTGGTAATGGTGCGTCGCCAACCTGAGGCCGGGATGTTAGACCTCGAGCAAAAGTAAGTTTACCGGCTGCCTTACCCTCCGAACCGGAACACGTCATGACGTTATTGCGGCAGGAATAGGTAAGGCGGTAGTACCAATCCGGGTGAATCGCTGCTAAACTCTACCACCTAGCTCCTCTAATTATACAAAATAAGTCATAAGTCATAAAAGAAAGGCAAGGTCATGAGTAAAGCTTTGGCCTCATGACTTAAGCTCATTTATAGAGATTTGGCTGTATGAAGGTTTCTAATTTACAATATTTCATTCACACAGATAGGTAATTAGATAAGGATAAAGATTTTTTTTAATAATTGACTGTAGTTATTAATAGATCCACCACTACTCAGGATGAATAAGGGAAGTCCTGCCCATTCAGGGGACGTGAACAGTGCAGAAGTCCAATTGAGAAGCGTTTAAAGTTATTTAAGCAAGTTATATGAAGTTATACATCTTGGTTGTACTTTTAGCGGGGATGAAAGGTACACCGCGGATGTGGAAAGTGTAACAGTAAGATCCGAGAAAGAGTGGGATGGAAAAACAATGTTGGTATTAAAATGACAAAGGGCATGCTCCCCTGGTTCGGTCATCTGGAATGAATGACAGGTGAAATAACGACAAAGCAGATATACAATGCGAATGTGGATGGATGTAGATATCCGGGGAGACCAAGGCTGACCTTTCACGATAAGACCACTCGTGTATTATCCGAAGGTGGTGCCAAGAATCTCTGACTCCGGCGCGTTTGTAAGACCGCCTCGTTGTTCGAGTGGCTAGCGTACACGCCTAACTAGGCCGACCAACCGCGAGGCTCGGGTTCGATTCCCGACGGGGGCAAGTATTTGTGTGATGAACATTTAGATGTCTGCATTTCCGGGTTGTTTATTAAATTTATTCTGGTATCTGCTTAAGTATTTTCTATGTATCAGTATCGTTGACTAGCACCCATGACACAAACATATAATTTGCTTACTTTGGGTTTAGATTCAATTTGTGTAACTTGTCCAGAAATATTTAGTATTTATTATTTATAAAAGGGTCATAATGAATGTGAAGGAAACAGACAGGTTTCTAAGGATCGTGAGGTTTGGCAGTCGATACTCTGTGCCTAACCCGTAAGTGACTTGGCCTGAATATATGTATGTATGTACATATTATAAGACTAGCCACAACCTGTAATATCACGATGTAGAACTTGCTTCGGTAATTGAGATGATAGCTACAATATAGGCGATGATACCAATCTGTAGCAGTTAAAAAACACAATTAGAGTAGAGTATCTTCACGCCCATATCCCCGAAGATGTAGGCAGAGGAACAACCAGAGTCCCACAATGTGATAGGTGGCAAGCCTATCGCCAACCGGCCACTTATTCAATCCCAAGCAAAATTTTTACATGAAGAAATTGGTTTGTTGCCCGACCCGGGATTCAAACCCGGGACCTCAAGAAGTCAAGTCCATGATCTGGACCGCTAGACCACAGAGGCAATTATAATAATTAATTAAAAATCATTGTACAAATTACACAAACAACCCAAGAGGTTCCACGAAGATATTAATTAATGCACAGAAATACTTAAATAAATAGTAATATATTTCAATAAACACCCTAATTATGATAATATGAGATGCATTTATGTGACCTAGAAATACAGACAACGATGTTGATCACTTTCTCTTCAGAAATCAAACCTAAGCCCCACAGTTGGTCGGTAGGTTCCCCTAGGATTACAACGCTCGACGACAGTCGTTTTTTATGATAAAACAAGGAATAGGCACATGACTTTAATGTGAGACATAACCGCGGCTTATAGACACCATGGATGCTATAGGTGAGTCGCTTTCCAATGGTCAGTTGGACCTAATATGTTAGTCTACAGTTTACTTTATCTTCCGTATTCAGTCGTATTATGGTTTCAAGAATAAGTAAGGCGGTAGATTCCTACTCGGGCAAATTACTCCACATCAACCTACCACCAGTGGTCGTGTTGGAGACGACCCATTCAACCTGTGCTCGCTTCTTACAAACCACAAAGTTATTCAAAATATTACGTTAGGTAATTGAGGTATCTACCTGGCACCGCGTCAGGATGAGATCACAAGCAAAGACCTAGGCACAGATAGCTAAATATATCTGTCTATTAAAAACTCATTAAAGTACCGCCATCTTGTTTTTCTTGCCCTAGGAATAATAAAAACGTAATACTCTAAGATAAAATTATTTGTTATTTTATCCAAACGACAATTAAATTACGGGCTATTATATTATTTAGAATTGAAGTATTACTTTTGAACCGACTCGTAAGAGGGGAATGTTCTCAATTCGAATGTTTTTTTTTGTATGTTTGTTACGCGATTACTTGGCTAATTAAAAAAAATAAAAAAAAATAGGCCCAGACGACTAAAACTGGGCAACAGGACACTTTTTTATTTTTCTGCGATTCATGCCAAAAATATTGAGCTGACCGTAAAAAATAGTTTATGTTCCAAGGAATGTCATAAAAAGGATACTTTTTATGCCGCTTGCTAAAGGGGTTGCGCGGGAGAAGTGTAAAAGTTAAAACGTAAATGGCCTCTTGCGTTTCATAAGAATTGATTTTTGTATTTGTTTTGAAGTGTATGCTTAACAGACTATCCCGTAAATATTTCCAGGTTATTAAATTGCACTTTAGAAATGACGTACATAAAAATCTAATTGTAAATTGTCCAGCTAACTTTCATACCTAATAAACCCGGAGTGTGTTGGAAAATTTGAACATACCTACTTACTTTTAGACAAATTATGGCCATCCTTATAGACTGGAAAAATTATTTAACATAAGAAAATCCGAGATCGAACATAGTCTACTTCATTTAGAAAAAAAAGTATGTAAGTAAGTGTTAAAGGGGGGACTCACAAAATTTATCGTAAATATGCTTGAAAATCCAAAATCGAACATAGTTTACTTCATTTAGAAAAAAAGTAGTGATATTTAAGTAAGTGTTAAAGGGGGGACGAAAACAACGACGCACCAGTTACAGTTATTTTGTTTATGTCCTTGTAGGTGACTATTGTCTCCTGGCATCATGAGAACCACCTCCTGGTTCGTTATCCTCTTGGTATGATATAGCATACAAATAATGTTGCTTACAGGTAGTAAGGTACAGTAAGTCTGATTAGATGGTGCAACAACTGGACCGGATAGGTATCCTTTACAGCCGCAAAATCATATTCGTTACGTATTCCAGTTTGAAAAGTAAAGTTACTTAAAGAAGAAGCATAAGGTTCAACGTAACACCTTCAATATTATTAGGCGTCATTGCTATCAGCAAGTGGTATGCTTGTTTATTTTCTATGCTATAATTATGCCATACTAGTTGATATTATAAATAGTGCGTTTATATGTATTGTGCATAAGATGGTTTTTATCTCGGCACGAGGGCAGGAGCCGAGTTGAACAGGTAAAAGTAACTGCTGAACACATCGCGCTGCAACTTACAACACCCAAAGTTGAGCCACAAGGACAATTTTGTAACCAGTGGCAGCTTATTGAAAGAATGCCAATGGCCCCACCATTCCGAGATCGTTGCAGTTTATTGATATAGTGAGGAAATATCTATATCTAAATTGACACTCGATTGATTTTGGTGAATTATATACGACTATAGAATACAATGTCTCTACCATTATTTTGGATGATTTTCACAATCTCATGTTATGGGGAGTTTTTTATTAAAAGTTTCACACATTTTGTTCAGTACACAGATGCTAGAATCATGTGAACTATGACTTAGGGACCTTCAAGAAAAGAGCGTACTCATTTTTTTCCCCGTGTTGGTCCGGGCTCCTTTGCAGAATAGACCATCTGCCTTCCTGCCAGGCAGCTCGTAAAAGGCGAGCACAGGCTTACCGTCACTAACACCGTGACATCTGACTAGGTGGTAGAGTTTCGCAGCGACTCTTTCGGATTGGTACCACCGAATTACCTATTCCTGCCGCCATAACGTCATGACGTGTTCCGGTTTGGAGGGTAAGGTAGCCGGTAAACTTACTTTTGCTCGAGGTCCAACATCCCGGGCTCAGGTTGGCAACGCACCATTGCCACCTTTGGTGTCTCTAGGCGGCGTGAATTTCTTTCCATCAGGAAATCCTTCTGCTTGTTTGCCTTCCAATATCATAAAAAAAAAATCCTTAAAGGTCGGCAACGCGTCTGTGATACTCCTGGTGTTGTGGATGTCCGTGGGCGACGGTAATCAATTTCCATCAGGTGACCCACTTGCTCGTTTGCCTCCTCTTGTATAAAAAAACATTTTAGAATCATCAATATATACTTACACATATTTCATTTTAATGTTTTTTTGGATTGTTAAAACCGCCTATTAATCTTGCCGTCAAAGCGTGAGTCGCTACTGTTGTGTTCCGGTTTGAAAGTAAGAGTTACTTACACAGAAGCTTCGCATGATTTCCGTCTTTGGTGTTTATAAGCTTCTGTATTTTTTGTAAAAGCGGCGTCTGCTTGTTCTTCTATCAGATTTAGAAAAAATCTTTTAAATTTAAATTGTATTTTTTTTTATTTAAATTTCTTTAAATTAAAAAAAAAATAAAAAAGAGCATAGACTTACCGCCACTAACATCGTGACATCTGACTAGGTGGTTGAGTTTCGCAGCGACTCACCCGGATTAGTACCACCGCCTTACCTATACCTGCCGCCATAACGTCATGACGTGTTCCGGTTTGGAGGGTAAGGTAGCCGTTAAACTTACTTTTGCTCGAGGCCTAACATCCCGGCCTCAGGTTGGCAACACGTCATTACCACCTTTGGTGTCTCTAGGCGGCATGAATTTCTTAGCATCAGGAAATCCGTCTGCTTGTTTGCCTTTCAATATCATATATTGTTTGCCTTGCGGGCTTAAAATTTATTTGTTAATTATTTAACCATCATAATATTGTTCGAAAATCTACATTTTGGAGAATTAACATATCTAATTCATATTAACAGGAGCTTTTTGTAATTGATGGAGCATTTAAAAAAACAAGGGGCAAACTTGTAAGACTCGTACTCTACATAACTTTGTAAATAAAAATGTTAGTTACTGCATGAACACCAAAGTTTGAACGATATCTTTGTCATTATGAACGAACGCGTTTTCTAAAGTTTAGGAGCATCCCAGTTTATTTACATTTATTTATTTAAATGGTATTTACACGGCGACACGGGTGTGAGCGTCTTTAATGCTATCTTTGCCTACGATGTTTTTTTATGGTATTAGAAGGCAACAAAAACAATCAGGCGGATTTCCTGATGGTAATGAATTCATGCCAGCTAGAGACACCACAGGTGGTAACGGTGTGTTGCCAATCTGAGGCCAGAATATTACGCCTCGAGAAAAATTAAGTATACCTGCAACCGGAAGATGTCAACGGCAAGCACTGTCGTTATGGCGGCAGGAATAGGTAAAGTGGTGATACCAAACCGGACGATTCGCTGCGAAACTCTACCACCTAGTCAGATGCCATGGTGTTGGTGACGGTAAGTCTATGCTTGCCTTTTACGAGCTGACTGACAGGAAGGCAGGTAGTCTATTCTAAAGGAATTCAACACGGGGGAAATGCTAATTGTTGAACATCTTCGATTTACACAGTTTCTTAGGATTTTATAATATAAGTAAAAACATAATGTATAATATAATGATTAGAAACAGAAATTTTAAAAACAAACATAAAATTTGCATTTTAAGCGTTCTATTAAATAAACTGTTTCCTGAAGCATTTGAAGGCTTCTGAAGTCATGGTATTTGAATTTGTTTGTTGAATTATCTAATACATTTTCTTAAAATTTAAGCTATCAATACTTATCTTAATCCGGCTTACTGTGTTTAAACAAAGTTTCTCGCTTTACAATATGAGGCTCTTGTGTAATATGCATTATATTTTGTCTTTAAAATATGCTACATACCTATTATGTCCCTACGGCTACGTCTTTTGTCTACATTTTTAACTTTATAATATTTAGTTTATTTATATTTTCTTGGGAACTTTATCAATAAAATAAAAAATAATCACTCATTTATTTACCCGTACTTAACTAAATTTAATTAGCAATCTTAAGTTCTCGTTTATAACTAATTTAGTCTTTAGCACATCACTCGTCATCCATATCGAACCATATAGATGTTGCACTGGGGGATCTCTCCCGAGATTCTTCAGTTATAATCTTCAGTAGCACAACTTCCATCATGCAAAGTGCGAATAATATCACAAATATTGCAAAATTAGATCCTTGGTGATGGAACTGGAATGAGTTGGGTATGGGGCCCGGCGGCGGCCATGCTGCTATCCCGAACGTAACCAATCGCGTTACACTGGAGAAATCCATATTCGACTTTTAAATTTTCGAAAACATATTTTAGTACCAACTTTTTTCGTATTTACAATTATTAGAGTTGAACAATTTTATCGATGTTTTATATCGATTTTTAGGGACGTGCGATTAAACCGCACGCCGTTGTGGTAATGGTTATCGGTCGCGTTGGCGACACGATGTTTTGAAATGACTCTTATGAAATATGAATCGTTTTAGTTAGATCCACCGTTGGGAAACGCAAATGCGGGTGAATGCAATGAATTTGCGGTCAAGGCCGCGAGAGTGTTGTGGCCGATGACCTTTATCAATTACCATGTCTTTACATCTTGATTGTGTTTATTTGACGAACCATTTGATATTGTTTGGATGCTAATATGTTTGTAATTCTTTTAATGAAGTTATTAGGGGTTAACCTTGGTAAGAGATAGAAACCTAAAAGTTTTCTGTTTATGAAGTTTTCGACATTCATACCTATTTTCGACAACGAGAATAGGATCATACAAAGTTTGAGTTTTTCAAATTTTGGTTCAAAATTCATAGCAATAGTCCAATGACCAATAATCTTTCTTTTCTTTTCTTTCTTTCAGTGGACTGGCTTATTGAAAATTATCAAATTTAATGTGTACTTTATTAAGTTCTAGAAGAAAGTGTCCTTGAGTGTCTAAATTAAGAATATACCTATACTTAATAAATATTAGTTAACAAATAACGAAAACATCCTGAAACTTGAAACTTTCACACCCTAAAGGCACAAATAAGAGTTCTTAGAAGGAATAAAAATATAAAATTCAAAGGAGTTCTTAGAAAGCTGAAACTTTGTATGAAAACAAATATTAGTATAAAAACAAAAAAAAACTTTTTTGTCACCCCATAATAATAATCTCTAGAAAACACTCGCCAGGATTTTAAGATAGTATGTGCGTATCTACCGGTTACCGTACCATCCGACACGGAACGCGACAATGGCGAGCATGGAAGCTGGGAATGAATATGTGAAGCGGTTGCATCATTCAGTGCAAGCTTCTACACGGCTTTCTATCACCTAGTATAATTACATGTTGTAGTGGTATCATCACAATCAACTTACGAAAAGAAATCCCAATAAAAACATTTTGATGTAAAATATAGCCAAGACGATACCATGAATCTAATGAATGAATGTGATTAACTGATGTTGAAACCGCTAGGATGGTTTATTTTAGTTATTTTCACAGCATCATGTCGTATGGAATTCTTCTCTGGGGGAGTTCTGCCAAAGTAAACACTATATTTATTTTAAAAAAGAGAGCCATAAGGGCAATTTATAACCTAGGCCCAAGAGTTTCCCTGAGAGAAAAATTCAAAGAAATGAAAATTCTAACTTAGCATCCCAGTATATCTTTGAAAATTTAATGTTTGTTCACAGAAATTCAAGTTTATTTAAAAGAAATAATGACATACACTGTGTCAATACTAGGAATAAAAAATAATCTTGCTGTGCATGTGTCTCGTCTTCACAGAGAATAAACTTCCCAATTATATGAAAGAACTTCCAATTAATAAATATAAGAAATGTGTTAAATGTAAATTAAATCAAAAGGGTTATTAAAACATTGCTTAATATTTAGCAGATAAAACTGCTTGGGATTAATTGCTCCTCATGCCAATCTCTTATAATGTATAATGTATCATCATATAAATTATTGTAAATATAGTGTAAAGTAAGAAAAAAAAGACAAGCCCGCTGAGTTTCTTGTCGGATCTTCTCAGTGTGCGGCTGCGTTCTGATCCGGTGGTAGATTTATTATTATTATATAGACCCGTCACAAGTGCCTCTTGTAGGCTTATGTGAAATAAAGATGATTTATTATTATTATTAAAAGAAGAATGGAAAAAATATCAGATGTCATGTAAAGCCTTGCTTCTTAATTTAAACGCTCTAACTTTTAAGTCTCTATTTCTTCAGTCAAAATACATGGGTTAGGCATTTCGTTACCCCCACATTGGTGATAAGTTGAAACATTTGTTCACTGATCGTTACTTATCTATTACGATACTATACCTTTGTTCTCATATGGACAAAACGGTCAAGTCACGTATTCTGACTCTAGTGTAAAGTTTGTTAAGTTACAGCTTGAAGAGTTAGAGCGTTTAGAGTGGGAAGTTCGGCTCTACATGACATCTGACAACTTTTTCACAGTGCCAGACATATGCTCTGGTTTTAGCTATATTTGACACGAAAATGTTCTTCTTTTACAATTTTAAAACAGACAAAGTTTTCCCCGTGTTGGTCCGGGCTCCTTAGTAGAATAGACCATCTGCCTTCCTGTGCAAGGCAGCTCCTAAAAGGCGAACATAGGCTTGCCGTCACAAGCACCGTGACATCTGACTAAGTGGTAGAGTTTCGCAGCGACTCACCCGGATTGGTACGAGTCCTGCCGCCATAACGTCATGACGTGTTCCGGTTCAGAGGGTAAGGTAGCCGGTAAACTTATTTCTGCTCGAGGCCTGACATCCCGGCCTTTGGTTGGCAATGCACCATTACCACCTTTGGTGTCTCTAGGCGGCGAGAATTTCTTACCATCAGGAAATCCATCTGCTTGTTTGCCTTCCAATGTCATAAAAAAAGACTAGTTGACCCGACAAAGGTCGGTCCGCCTTAAATTGGTATCACATCGAACGCAACGCTACCGACCGAATTAGACTCAATTGTATTTCCAAACTACCCAGGAACTCATTGGAATAAATATACAAAATTTTAATTAAATCGGTTCAGGCGTTTGGAGGAGTTAGGTGATAAAACAACACAGAGAAGAGTTACATAAAATACCTGTATTACCAGAGATTAGTAAATATATTGCTTTGGTGATACGTATACATAACAAACTTTGTAAGCATGCAAATTTTATATTGCAAATGAGATAAGAATGTAGGTCGCAATATGAGGAGTTGGCCTTCCCAAATTCTGACGGCGATCCAGCCAAGTCTAGATCATGTGTTTATTATTACTCAATTAATACTTTATGAGCATAGAATATTTAAACAAGGCCGAAATTTAAACTAATATCTTATTATGATATTTATCATTATTGAAGAATTTTGTGATAATAATTATTGATATGACTACAATCGTGAGCTTTACATTTGTTTCAACAAGGTCGCTTTACCATCTACGTCATGCAAACGTCACTCGTGAATTGTGGTTGCACGAATTATGATCGGGAACGATGTGGAAAATATTATTTATATTATACAATAACGTAGATTGATGTCAGTCATACAGAAACACAAACAGTATTTTTGGTGGAAAATTGAAAATTAAATAATTTTAGTTGGATGCAAGAATGGATTACCGCAAATTAACGTCTTCTATCAATTTTCAGAAAACGGTATGCCATTTTTCTGTCGTGCAGACACTTGAACGATTAAAACAAAAAGTAACTTTTGTTATTCCAGAGCCTAGTGTACAAAACTTGAGTGCGAGGAAGAAATAAACGTTCACCGTTACTGCATTGAAGCGTGAAGGATTTATATTCGTTTTCATTTGTCACTACTTTATATACTATATACATATATTAATCAAAAAGCAAACCAGTGATAGATGAACCTCAAACCTCAGTAAAAATCTACAATTAAATCAGTCGTTTTTGAGTTAGGCGCGATTAAGTTGAGAAACACAAAACCATGAACTTGTAAAAGTTTTCCTAAATGTTTTCCGTGTACAAATAGTAACTATTATATGTATATATTAATAATATAAATTAACTATTTAAATATTTCTTATTAAAAAATATGTGATTTCCTGCATGTGGCATATCTTTTCCAGAAAAATAGGCGGATCCAAAGTTTAAAAAAACAGATATTTCTTTCAAAATTGAGTAAAACAAAAAAGCCGGATACACCTGAATCCATTTTGAAAACATTTCTTTTTTCATAAATAAACCATCGGTTTCAATGAAAACCTATTTGTTAATGTTGGATGAAATAGCGCTGGGTGACGAGAAATAAATTATTTAATATCATAGTTGAAAATACTTATTATTTTAATACTTGTTATTAGAATAAAATGTATTAATAAAAATAATACACTGTTCAAGTATAAACATTGACTTAATAAATGCAAATTATCTAATCATACGAGTATGCACTAACTTGGGTCAGATTATATCATGGTTTGTAGGCTTGGATTTCAGGTTATCTGTGTTTATTTTGATAACGTTCACATATAAGTAATATAGCCATTGACTCCAGGTTTTACCTGAGGTCTAACTTGAGTAAACCAAAGAAAGTTTTTTTATGCTCGTTGTTTGTTAATGTTGTATCAATCCGTTACTGAACGAATTTGAAAACTTGTTTGAAAAATGTTCTAAATGAAAACAAGAAAGATCGAGAAACAATCTTACTTAAAGTCAATTGGATGTAGTTGAGCAGAATTAGTTAAGTGATTTGGGAAAACGTAATGCTGACTGAAGCCGCGATCGTTCGCTAGTACTTATATAAAAACATATTACTTTTATCTTATAATTGGCACAACATAATGCGACGGATTATTTGGATTATTCCTTAAAAGATATTACATACACAACATGTTTATATCGCGATATCGGGATACTAGGTGATAGCGGGGTAAACAAAAAGCCCGATTAAAACTAATTACAAATTAAATTTTTTATAATGAAGATTATATTTCATTTCATACTCGTTTTATCATTCTTATAAAATGGACAAGCATCTGTTCATTTTCTCATACTAGTCTGAAAATATGGACATTTTACATGCTTTGAAAAACATGTCTTAAGTCTTCCCTTATAATAAGTCTAATTTCTTACTAAAAATTTTGAATAATTATTTAGAGATTACAATGCTACTAGTTTTTATTTTTTGGGTCATGTTTTTAATTACGAAAAATCCGTAGGGTGTCCATATTCGACTGACGTACTTTATTTAAATTTAAAAAAATGTTGCCTCTGTGGGTTAAGACTCCACGAGGTGTTGGTTTCGATCTCCTGGGGGCTGATTCCGTATCTTTTTAGTGACTGGGTAATGTGTACATCAAATAGCTGTCTTATATTTGCTATCTCTAGTGACCAGAGAAATGCAATGGAGATAGCAAATACAAAACGCGTCATTTGACAGCTATTTGATGTACACTTTACCCAGTGATCATCACTAAAAAGATACTGAATAGCTCCGCTCCGGATAACAAAAATAAAAAATGTGTTTCTCAATTTACTCATAAAAAACAAACTTGTCAGGGATTGGTCATGTGCCCGGTTGACGATAGGTTTGACACCTCTCAGATTGTGGGACTTAGTAATTTCGGCTAATCGTGGATGCCCTGGTTGCACCTCTATCTACTTCCTTGGGGATATGGGCGTGAAGGTACTTTGAATAATAATGCTTAATAAATTCGAACAGAATTTTAAAAAAACGCACAGCGGCAGTCCAGTACCATTTCCCTGTAGTATTTATTGCCTAGCTCGTTTAACAAATAGGAGTTATCTTTGGCCTACATCAAGCAAGTGAAGAGTCGCAACAACTCCTTGCAGTAATATTACTGTGAGGCCGAACTAATGTTATATACCTTTTACCATTTTTTCGACTATAGCTAAGGTTTGTGTATTTTAAATCATATTAACTACAAAGCCTTTACGATGAATTGGTATTGTTTATGTTTGATAAGTTAAGTATCGAAATCTATGACACTTTTGGTCTAAAAATGTGTTTCGTTTAGTTACCAGTAGAGGAGCTGTTCAAAGTTTTCATACAGATAATTTACAGTGACGTTAGCGAGTATAGTAAACTTGACAAGCTATAAACTCATGGTAAGGGCTTAGACCCCTCTAGCTTTTAGCTTATACTCCGGTATGTGAAACAGATATAATTATTGACATCACGAAGGTCGGTAAATGTCGTAATGTTAAAAAAATATAGAAAATCAAACGTGAAAAGTATTTGCCTTCCTAAACCGAGTTATTTAGAACACCCAGAAATCCATAGTGCACCGAAATGAATTAAATAGGTCTATCTCTATAGGTCTATAGGATCTATAGTCCGAATAAAAACCATTAAATAATAAAATATAGGATCCGATAGAAGGAAATGTTTACCCGTTATTTAATAATAACCAACACTATGATATGTTAAATGATATCGATATACGGTATATCGGTTGTAAATTGCCTCTTGAATTGCCGAAATGACCCATATTTTATTAAAAAAAATAAAGCGATGATGAAGAGAATTAATGTAAATAAATTAAAATAAATAAGATCGCCTTATGGCGTTGCCAAGTACTCCTAAACAGGTAAAATGAGGAAGGGGGAGGGTCCCCGAAATATACCCACACCCAGATTTCTTAAATGTAAGTTCCTAACAGTAGGTAAATTCTTTATTAGTATAGTTAAATACACTGACAATAATTTTGAAGTTAAAAACATAAAAATAACTAGGTACGTTAATTAAAACCGATTTCAAAACTAAAAAGTAAAAAACAATAAAGATTTAATAGTAATTATGTACTACTCAATATTTATATGTGCCATTTACCGATAGTTTTGAAGTCGGTGCCAAGCCTTAAATTTATTATAATATTATAAATAGGTAAGTATTAAATTGGATTGGCACCGACTTCAATCCTATTAGTTAATAGTACATATAAGTAATAGGTAGTACATATAAGTAGTAGTAGTACATAATTAATATTAAACTTTATTATTTTTTAGTTTTAAAGTCTGTTGTAATTGACGTAGTTATTTTTATTTAATACTTTTTAGTTTATTGCTAATAAGATTAAATTTAATAAAAATGAACATCGGGATTATTAAAAATGGGTAAAAAATGCTTATAAAATAAAACGTTATGGGCCTACCTGAATAAAAATTTTATGGGAGCAATTCGAAATTATTACGCTCCAAAAAAAAGAATTACGTATATCGGTTCAGAAACCACGAAGAAATCGGTATACATACATAAAAAATATACCGGCTAAATTGTATCTT
Source organism: Calephelis virginiensis (assembly GCA_002245475.1). NCBI lineage: Eukaryota > Metazoa > Arthropoda > Insecta > Lepidoptera > Riodinidae > Calephelis > Calephelis virginiensis. Next base: position 314,104 of record NJDC01000153.1, read on the forward strand.
CTCATTTTTTTGAACTCGGTTAAAAAAAGTGAAATATGTTAATTTTCATAGAATTGAATTAAATAACATAATAACATTGGCTAAGCGTGGTATGGTATTTGAAATGTTATTTTTTTTTTGGAAATTTCACGTCGTATTGTTAGCTTAATTTGGTAATTTCTTAGTTCAATTCTTCGATTTTTTGTCGCCGACTTAAAATCACTCAGGTATATTTTACAATAGTTTTAGAGCAAAGTAAATCAAAAAGGTCAAATATTAGAACTTAGTGTCTTTTTGTTTCGATGGTTAAATTTTTGGTTGGAATGGTTTATTTTGTAACCTAACCGTAGAATTGAATTATTTTAGTATCATATTGACGTTCCACGATCAGATTAATCGGATATTGTCCGGGGGTGGTGTCAAGAGTCTCCGAAACCTTATTGTTTGTATGAAAAGGGTAATGAATGTGAAGGAAGCTAGACAGGTTTGTCAGGATCGTGAGGTCTGGCACTCGATACCCTCTGCCTACAGCGTAAGGTACTTGGCGTGAAGATATGTATGTGTGTATGTACATATGAGAAAAACTACGAGGTATGGGCGTGTACCTATCCACATATGCAACTCAGCATTCACAATTTTTTTATACTTATCACTTGTACTTTCTACAATATATTGTTATTATTTTCTTTTAGATAATCGGTTTTGCCATATAAGCATCATTATTACAGTAGATATTATGGACTTGAAAGTTTTGAAGTGCCCTGCTATAATGGCCAAGCTGGAAACGGTCTATTATCACAGACAGGGCTATTGTCGCCAATAAGACTGACATCGTGCTGGTAGATCGGTTGGAGTGACGAGCTATTTTGGTTGATATCACTGTTCCCTGGGACTTTTACGTTGTGAAAACTGTGAATGAAAAATTAACGAAATACATAGACTTGGATCACGAGGTAACTGACATGTAGGATGTTGACTCAAAAACAATTGTCAGTAAACGGTCTTATAGCGAATAGTCCGACCGACACCTTAAAAAGACTCTCGCTTCATATTAATTATTCAGAAGGCAGCATTTTTGGGGACGACACGCATTGTGCGGAGATTCCTCAGTCTGTCTCCCTTACCACTGACGGTTTAGTTGTAAAACCACCGTGTTTGGAACTCTATTTTTTATATTTACATTTTGAATATATTTTTATTGCAATTAAATGTATAAACGTAAAATATAAGAAATAATGATAATAATAACAATAAACAATGGTTATTATAACAATAGTTGCTGGAATAGCCCTGATAATGCTTATACCTATAGCGCAAACGATTGGATAAAAGAAAACACAAAAAAATTACTGTGGTCAGTACAAGTAATATTAATAAATTTTGTCAAAAATGGAATTCCAGATAGCGTCGACGATAAGAAATAAGCAGTAAACGAAAACCATGGCGTATTTTACTTCCTTTTTTTTTTGTTTTGGAAAGGGTTTTTGTTACTAATTAATTTTAACAGTACAGTATGTATACAGTATCTTCACGCCCATATCCCCGAAGAGGTAGGCAGAGGTACAACCAAGGCACCCACGACTAGCCGAAGACACTAAGTCCCAAAATGTGATAGGTGGCAAGCCTATCGCCAACCGGGCACATTTCTAATCCCGAACAACATTTTTTATTAGAAAATTTGAAAATCCAATTTTATTTTTTGTTGGCCGACCCGGGATTCGAACCCGGGACCTCATGCAGTCAAGTCCAACACTCGGACCGCTAGACCACACAGGCGATAATTTTAAGATGTATCCTATCAAATAAAAAAGATTATCTAAATGGGACTTCTTTGTTAAAGTTATGTATTTACCTATTAAAGGTAGGTAAATACATAACTTTAAAAAGGTATTCCTAAAAATCAGTGGGTGTAAAATCGTCCCTTGTGTTAGTACATTTAGTGCTAGATTTTTTAAAATTTAAATGTGACCTTTGGCCATCATATTTGACCAATAAAGAATAGTAATCATAATCGAGCCATTTGTATTCTACGGTCTGACATTAAAAAAAAACAATATGTATATATTATATGCTTCTAATAGAAAACCTCCCCTGTTGATTAAGCTCACATACAAACTAATATACTTAAGTGCTAATTAAATATAGAGGTAATTGTCTTAACATTCTGGAAGTATAATTAAGTGTACGTTAAGCAACTGTTTCAATAATGTATATGTTAATAAAACACACGTCTGTTGCTTAATGGTTTGTTTTGAAAATAGCTACAAGGTCCTCACAAAACCAGTCTTCCGGATCACACGACTAGCAGAAATTCACGCATTTCATACAGTTAGGAATTTCATGCAGTTTGGTTGGCTTGTTTGGCTTTTTTAAGGAAACAAACCTCAGACCCTTCGTGAATTTGCAAATAAAGTAGGTACCTATAGTACTTAAGTATTTTGCTGTGACCGTGTTGCTTCGGGCTCCTTTGCAGAAAAGACTATCAGCCTTCATTGCCAGGCAGCTCGTAAAAGGCGAGCATAAGCTTATCATCACTAATACCGTGACATCTGACTAGGTGGTAGAGTTTCGCAGCGACTCGCCTGAATTGGTACCACCGCCTTACCTATTCCTGCCGCCATAACG
>NJDC01000153.1:316930-330870 GCA_002245475.1 Calephelis virginiensis
AGACCATTAGCCTTCATTGCCAGGCAGCTCGTAAAAGGCGAGCATATGCTCACCGTCATTAACACCGTGACATCTGACTAGGTGGTAGAGTTTCGCAGCGACTCGCCTGAATTGGTACCACCGCCTTACCTATTCCTGCCGCCATAATGTCATGACGTGTTCGGGTTCGGATGGGAAACTTACTTTTGCTCGAGGCCTAATATCCCGACCTCAGGTTGGCAACGCACCTTTACCACCTAACCAACTAACGCCTAAAACAGTAACATTAAATAATTTGCTATTCATCAAAAATTACTATTTTTTTAAGAAGTTTATCAGTATTTTGTTTTTAACATGTTCATCCATTTACCTATAGTTGATCTAAATGTACATACATTTTTATCTATTTACTAGCGGACCTGGCAGACATTGTTCTGTTATTTTTTAATGTGATTTTAGAAAAAAAAATTTAGGGTGAGTCACCCTTGTCATAGGGTCTGAAAAAGAGACAGTAGCCGATCCTCAGACCTACTAAGTACGTTTATAAAATTTGGTGAAAATCTATAAAGCAGTTTCAGAGGAGTACGGTATATACACATACATATACATATATATATTGTGTCACGAGAATCTTATATATAAGAATACTAGCTGACCCGGCAGGCGTTGTTCTATATTTTTAATGTAATTTTAGTAAAAAAAATTTGGAGTGAGTCACTCTCATCACTTAGGGGTATGAAAAATAGATTTTGGCCGATTCTCAGACCTGCTTAATTTCACGAAAATCGGTCGAGCCGTTTCGGAGGAGTTCAGCCACGCACACCGTGACACGAGAATTTGATATATCTATATTTTATATTTCTATTGTTATTGTATATGTATCCTTGTTTTATGTATTGGTATTTCATATTAATAATCGCCAACGTCCATACCACGTTGAATACACCGGTTCTCATCCGATCACCGAAGTTAAGCAACGTCGGGCGTGGTCAGTACTTGGATGGGTGACCGCCTGGGAACACCACGTGATTGTTGGCCTTTTTGTTCCCAAACTTTCACTGAGCTTTTTTTTAAGTTGTAAAAGTGGTGTGACACTTAATAAAACGTACGTCTTTGCAAATGGTAAGAGATAACCGTGCCCAATATTGTAAATTTTAGGTAAATCACTGTCCTGTGGGCTAGATATTAGGTCTAATAACGTGTAGTTGTCATAATAGTCTGTGGGTTTAACATAAAAGCGTAACATAAATGCTCTGTCTAGCAAAAAACAGGCTACCCAACGTCATTAAGGCGTGCGGCAGACTGGCTAGTGCCAATCTTTCCCAAAGTGCGCGATAGTGTCCCCTTACAACTGCTGGAGGCCTATAGGAAAGTGATAAGATACCTAGAAACAATTGGGGGCCGCTGACGTGGGGGCAATTTTAAAATTCAGCGACTTTGAATATATAATATTTTAATTTATTGTTTTAACATAGTAAAGTTGAATTATTTATTGCTTTCTCCGGTAAGAAAAGTCTAGTTTAGAATACGGGTGTTATTAAACTCCAGACGAAAATAATACGTTGTTCAGGTTTTAATGTAAAAAAAATATGAACGCGCTACAAATAACTGATTTTTAAGTACATATTTGTAAGAAATTTACAATTGCATATTAATTTTAAATCTAGATAAAAATGCTTTTATTTATGTCGTTCTTGTGTAGAAGGCCTTATTGTTTTTTAAAACGGATATAACTATTCATTAGCAGATGGCGTCTTTTGCAATTTTTGTACCGCTATCTATACTTTTTATTACACTATTAGTAACCTCACAACAATGTAATATGTTGATAAAAATTTTGCAATTGCTCTATAGATGGCGTTAAAATAAAAAGTACTTCTCACTTCTTGGGGTCTTTTAATTTTTTGTTGCCGTTGCTTGTACATATTACCTGTGAAAAGGGCACATCTCTATGTATATACCTACTAGAAGTAAACTTTTATGACAAATAAATATTTAAGACTGTTTAAAAATGACACGCCCCTTTCTAGTGGACCAAACGCAATTTAAGTTTGCGTAAATTAAAATAAATAAAAAAATGTCCTACACCACACCTTGTAACAACACGTAAATCCAAAGATTTAAGATTGTCTGTTCAATCTATGCTATCTATCTATAGTCTCCAATACCATCATTCATCTAATAGCAGGTAATCCTCCTGCTAGTACTTCATATGAATATACCTAGGTTGATACTATTCTTATCAATTACTATTAGAAAGAATATATTTTTACTGCTATACTAAATAAATAAACATACATAAATTGTGTTTTAATACATATATTTTTATAAATTATTAATCGGGAGTAAAATTAAGACAATCAAATATAAATAATGTTATGTTATAATTATAAAATAACATGTCTTCCTTTTCATTTTTTTTTAAAACTTAATTCAAATATATTATTATTTCGAATAGAAGTGGAGCAACTTTTGCATGCGTGGTCACATACTAACAATTGTGAACATAAACCGGTTTAATTTTAGACTTTGCCAGTAATTTTTGAACTAACTATGTTTTAATTATTGTTTTTTCTTTCTGTGTATCTTTATATGTAAAAAACTGTTTAACTGTGAAGTGCTACATTCGCACAAACCCTTCTAGGGTTTATGGATGTAAGAAATACCTTTTATTCTTATGTGTCTTAATAAATAATTGAAAAAAAAAAAATGCTACCTACAAGCGAGATACGAAAAATGAGTTGTTTTTTCAATGTTCGTTTGTTTATAAACTTAACCATTTTATTTATCACAAATATTTTGCACTAAAATGATTTTGAAAAAAGGTATTTAACTTGTTATTGTAGAAAATTGTAATTAGTCTTTTATAATGTTTCAAAAATCAATCAATAATTAAATTCTTTATTTGCCCTCAAGTCGTGTACATTAATAGTCATAATATGATAAATAGTTGATACATCTTCACCAAGGTAGGTACTTTACCAGTGCAACAGGTGTGCATTGCAGGTAAGTAAATAATAAGTAATTTGTAAAATAGGTGTCTACCTATATATGTATAGGTATAATAACTTACAATATAAACAACAAAAACAAAAATAAATAACAAAAATAATGATAAATAATCAGTATTATTTCTTAGTTTTTATACGTCTGCGAGAGGTACAAATAAAAAACACACGGCTTACTGGGACCTATCAAATCTCTAGTTAAACATGTGACACCAACCACCGGACGGTGGGTTCGTTAACCGGAAACCGGATGTCGTGTCTGGAATTTTTAAGTAATGGCAGTAATAGGTATGGTTGTCTTTGTTAAGAACATTATGTTCGTACAAAATAGAATAGTAATAAAAATAAAGACGGTGTTCGAAGCATTACAACCACTACACTTTTTTAGCTAACCCGGCGAACTTTGTACCGTCTGACATTGACAGCTAATAACAGTATGAAAGAGAGTATATCAAGGGCAAAAATTTTTTTCAGAAGCTTTTACTTTAACGCTCTAAAAGAAGAAAACAATTTTTTTCTTTTAAAAGTATCAACTATGAATTTACAACCTCGTTATAGGTAGGTGCACAACTTATAAAATCATAAAAGCTTGTCGCGCGATTTTCCTGTGTACATAAACTAGTACCTGTTTATTGATTTTTGTAAAATCTGCATAGTTTAAATGAACAAAATTTCAATGTCATTAAATATTGATCATACAATTTCATTGACTTGTTCCTGCACTACATTATCAACTCTAGCTCTCTGACATCCGTTCTGACTACGTCCTTTAAAAACGATTACTTACTTTGGTAATTAACTACTTTCAAAATAACTGCCTATCATTATATGGTTTACCATATTATGTAGTTTAGCCATTCACCGATATGTAAACCTATTTTAAAATATATATGGGTGCCCTGGTTGTGCCTCTGTCTACCTTTTCGGGGATATGGGCGTGAAGATACTTTTTATAATACATTTATAATACAAATACTTATAAACTCAAACATTTGCGTACTTTAGTATGTTCATCAATATGGCAGCTAGTGCTAAATTTTTTTTCCCACATTCGGGACTTCCTACGAGGTAGGATATCAAAAAGTGAACAATAAATCATCCCCCAATTTCTTACCCTTAAGAATTAATATCGCCAATTTATACGGGACCAATTCAGGGGCTTATCTTATCAAATGGAAAAATAATGGTCAACAAAAGATTTACGTTAGAAAAAGTTATATGTGGTCTATATACTTACTAGCTGCTACCTGCGGCTTCGCCCGCGTTTTCACAGAAACCCGGTGTGCGATCGGGATTAAAAATAGCCTATATGTTAATCCAGGTCACAATCTATCTGTCTTCCAAATTTCAGATAAATCCGTTCAGCCATTCGAGCGTGAAAGAGTAACAAACATCCATACATCCATACTTACAAACTTTCGCATTTATAATATTAATAGGATTATGTGAAACAAAGTCGGATTTGTTACAACACTTACAACTCGAGATCTGCTTGACCAATTATCATGGTTTTTGATTCAATATAATATTTCGATCAATATTTACAAGAATTACAATCAATACATTGGTAGCACTTTTAGCGGGGATGGAAGAAGCGACGCGCTTAGAAAGGAGAATGTAGAGAGGGATAGGATAAGGGATAGTGTCAATGGAGCGCTGATTAAGTTATTTAAAGCGAGGTTTTGAGCCAGTTTGTTTTTATCCTAGCGTTGTTGAATGAAAGCGAGAGAATGGTGAGATCCGAGAAAGAAAATGACAGAGTAAAATAAGAAAAGGCATGCCCCGTTGTTTCGTTTATATGGAAATTAGAACTAAAAACTTTCTGCCTACCACGTGAGGAACTTGGCATGAGGTTAAGTATGTATGTAGGTAATAAATAATTTAGTATATAGTAATTCGTAAATAGATTATAGTAAAAAAAAAAACTATCAAACTAGACTTAAATTTATTTAGGTATACATTACATTTAATTCGTTTCAAAACCTATTTTTTAAAGGTTAATAAAAACGTAATTTAATTTTTGCTTTTTAGGTCTTCAATGGTTTTAACCTTTAAACCTTTTCTATAATATTGACCGCCTCGTTGGTCGAGTGGCTAGCCTAGGCACCTAACTACATCGACCAACCGCGAGGCTCGGTTTCGATTCCCGACGGGGGCAGGCATTTGTGTGATGAACATTTAGATGTCTGCATTTCCGGCTCTGGGTGTTTATTAAATTTATTCTGGTATCTATTTAAGTATTTCTATGTATTAGTATCGTTGACTAACAAACGTTAGATTCAATGTAACTTGTCCAGGGATATTTATTTATTTTATTTTCGAAATCTCGGTTGCGGTTTTACAATATATATGTATATGTATAATTATGGTTTCGGATTGTTGAAAAGGTTGATCAAAATATTATATTTATATAATACTAGCTTCCGCTCGCGACTTCATCCGCGTAGAATATAGCCTATAGCCTTCCTCGTTAAATGGGCTATCTAATACTAAAAGAATTTTTCAAATTGGACCAGTAGTTCCTAAGATTAGTTCGTTCAAACAAACAAACTCTTCAGCTTTATAAAATTAGTTTACCTAGATTTGGGACATTGAGTTCTGGCGACAAAAGTAGAACAAGCTAACATTTTTAACATTGAAAAAAAAAATAACTACGTTACTAAAAACTGTCTTCAAAACTAAATAGGTAAAGGATAATAGAGATTTAATATTAATTATATACTATTTATTATTTATATGTGCTATTTTCTAATAGGTTCGAAGTCGGTGCAAAGCTAATTTAATACTTACTTGTAATATAATTACTAGTTTAAGCTTGGCACCGACTTCAAACTTATTAGTAAAGGGCACATATAAATAATAGGTAGTATATAATAATTTTCAATCTTTTTTATTTTTTAGTTTTGAAGTCGGTTTTTAGTAACGCAGTTATTTTTATTTCATACTTTTTAGTTTATTGCTGAAATATAGGCAAAATTAGACAAAAAATGCTCATAAAATAAAAACGAATGGGCCTACCTGAATATTTTTTATGGGACCAATTCGAAACTATTCCGCATCAAACAAAAAAAGAATTACGTAAATCGGTTCAGAAACCTCGGAGAGTATACGTACATAAAAAACATACACGCCGAATTGAGGACCTACTCGTTTTTTTGAAATCGGTTAATAAGTTGCATTAAATAAAAGTTCATTAACATCTGCTTTCGTTGTTACTGTCCATTCGTTAGATTACTTTTGCACTTTTATAAATTGTTAGATTTAAGTTTTAATGTTATTTCTCATGAATTATTTAACTTTCTAGGAATTCGAGCGCATCTGAAGCTTCTTTGAATGAAACTTATAATTGGAGTCTTTTATATAACATCGTCATTAACATACAAAAATTAAGTACTCTACAGAAAAAAAAAACCTATTCAATATGACCTCATACTAAAGCTAGCTACATAAAAAGCCGTAATGTTGGTAAATAAAATTTGAATTTAAAAAATAAGTTGTTACAGTTTTATTTGTACATTTAAATTTACGTATCTACAAACCTTGAACATTTTTACTTCTTAGGCGTCATTTAAGAGAAGTATAGTTTAACATTTATCATTGAAAAATTATGTCTTATGTCTGCAAAACGATGGAAAACGCTAAAGGAACCACTTTGGAAGGAACTAACACTGCGAGCCTGGCCCAGCAGTGGAAATAGTAATCCGTATTTTCGTTTTTCAGATTTGTAGGCTATATGTGATGGGAATAAGTACTGACTCGTTTTTCCGGCTCCCAATTATAGTTGGGATCCACCTAATGAAGTCAATGCCAAGAAAACTTAGAAATTTAGGATCTGCAGACATTTTACTACAAAGTTCAACTTATGCTATTGTTTGATTTTATTTAAAGGGTCAATGCCACCTCTTCTGGGGGATGATTTTTTTTAATTAAGATAAAGCACGAAAATACCAATTTGACAAAACTTTTCTACTGTTAACCTATCCGCTACTAAAAGTTTCAAGTTCGAATGACTCAAAAAGTATGTATATTTTTAAATAATTGTTAATAATCAAATGTATACTTTTAAAAAATAAATGAAATGAAATTGTATGGTAGCTAAATGGCCAATAAAAAGTTGTAGATTCATTGAAGTTGGTTCTTATTTGTCCAAGCCAAGATTTTAAGTTTCAAGATGAAACGTATGCATTATTAGGTAAAAAAATATAATATTTTTTGAAGTAATTAAAAAAAACCTTTAATGTCTGTGATCATGGTTGTCTACTACCATTGGGAGAGCCGTGTGCTTGTGCGCTGTCTTGTCATATAAAGAAACCAATGAGTATACCTACTCGTACATTTATAGTTGTTGGAACCGTTAATATATAAATTCTTAATTTCTATTTGTAAAGTTGTAGTCGACTAAAAGCTTGAAATTTATTTTCCAAATGGTGACGTAGCATTCTCCTTGTATAAAATAAATAGATAATTTTATAAAACATGTGAATTTGCTAACACGTTCAGTAAATACATTCAAGGAAAACTATAACTCATTAGCGGACCGGCGAGTGTGCGCACATGTTTAGATGATACGGTGGTAGTGCACCGCGGTTAGCTATTCTCAAGGTAAATGCTATAAGTATGTATTTGTAACATACCTCTTTTATCGTAGGTGCAACTAGTGTACTATCGTTTAGTAATCATCTATGGTAGCCCCCACAGACTAGATTAAAGATATTCTGTAAGTTAACGCAATATTTTTAATATTTTTTTTATGTTTTCGAAATGCAATCAGTTAGACTGATTCAAATCGCCTCTGTGGTCTAGCGGTTCAGTTGTTGGACTCGACTGCATGAGGTCCCGGGTTCGAATCCCGGGTCGGGCAACAAAAATAAAATTGGGTTTTCCAATTTTCTAATACAAAAATAAATGTTGTTTGGGATAGGATATGTGCCCGGTTGGCGATAGGCTTGCCACCTATCACATTGTGGGACTTAGTATCTTCGGCTAGTCGTGGGTGTCCTGGTTGTGCCTCTGCCTACCATTTCGGGGATATGAGCGTGAATATACTTTTTTAGACTGATTTAAATGGTATGCAATATACGCTGTTTAAAACACCAAAGACGTTAAGCCATTTTCGTAAATACCTAAGTTAAATACGTAGAGTAGCTGGTACTCTACTCAACTCTTCAATCTGGTACACGACAGTTGCAAATACGTTGCGTATTTTATTACTAAATTTTATTTCTTTCATCAACTGACTCAAAAAGTACATTCCCCGTTTTAGTCCAGCTACCCTGTGACCATCTGCTGTCTACCAGCTCGCAAGAGGTAAGCGAATGTTAAATGGGCCATTAGCAACAAAACCATTGGTAGTAGGATGTGTGTATGTGGAAAATACAGATAACTGCCCGCGTAGGGATCCACCGCCTTATGTTCCTGTCGTCATAATGACGCTATCATGTTCCGGTCTCTCGGACGGTCGGGTAGTCGCTAGACTTGTACAATGGCTCTAACATGGCATCTACGGGATCTCTACCGTCTATATCTCGCGGTTGTCTCCTATAATCAGGAAGGCCTTGTACTTTTTGTAACTTATAAAAATGTGTTTGCAAACGGTTTTGTGAATTCGGTAGCTTCAGTAGACATCTAACAGGTACGCATTACAAATAGTACGTACAGAAAGATGGTCGGACTGGATTGTTAATTTTAATTGTATCTATCAAAAAATTACTAACACATAACAAAAGCATAGAATAGTCGCATACTTTGGGGCTTCATACATTTGCGAAAGTTGCGCAGAGATATTTATTTATTATATATTCATATTAAATAAGTTATTAATCTATCACTAGTTATCTTATTTATAATAAAGATATTTACAAAAACGGCCTTCTAGAAAATTCGGTAATATTAAAAATAACTTCCAGACAAAGATAATACAAACAATGGCCTTAAAATAAATGTAATACACATATTAAAAGTATTAATATTATAAACCTTATTATTATTCATAAGTACGTGGCTGCTGCGAAAATTGTTTAATAATAGCAGTTTTTATTGTTTTAGTTGTTTGATTTTTAATAACACAACAAACAATTGCAACAACGTTGTGAGAAGTTATTCGAATAGAGAATTCTAACTTACTCGTAGCATCCCGGGTAATTATTGCCGCTCTATAAAAATTACATCAAACATTTTGCAAGCCTTTTTATATAAACATCTAGGTATTTATATAAAAGCTAACACAAAGGAAGCTTTTATATTCCGTCAGTCCTTCAGTCCTTCAAACCCTTCGCTGTCTCTTTTCAGCGAAAGCACCTTTTCTCCTATGGTAACTATGCTCTTTTCTACACGCATCTGAATATCTTAAAGCCTTTATGAAGTATCTAAGCAAAGAGAACAAAGTGTACGTGTACGTAATATATACACTCTACGACCCTCTCCATCAAGCACATTATTTTTTTTTGAAGTTATACTTCTTTTGGCGCGTTAGGAAAAAATGATGAGGGTAAATTTTTACGATGCGCGCGCACACCGTCACGAAAAACCGACATGATGTAGTTAGCTATAGATAACATTTTAGTTTTCAAAAAGATTTTTATCTAATTACGCCGAAGAAGTATAACTTCTAGCGCGTATACATAAGTACACACACACACACTTTTTTTTGTTAATTGAGATGTTCATTCGCAAATAAGTTGACTGCGTACTTTTCTCTTCAAAACCGAAGGCAATAATACCAAGTATTGCTATGGTGGCTGTGGTATTCGAGTAAGTTCCCTGCCATTTGGAGGGCAGGTAGGCTTTTGCCCTATATTTTCAAAGGAATAAGCATCAACCATGGGAAAATATCACGATTTTTATTACCTAATCTTTATATAAATCAAGAGTAGTATTTAATCGCCTCTGTGGTCTGGTGGTTCAGTTGGCGGACTTAAATGCATGAGGTCCCAGGTTTGATCCCCGGGTCGGGCAACAAAAAGAAAACTGGGGTTTCCAATTTTGTAATAAAAAAAGGGACTCGGGATTGAACATGTGCCCGGTTGACGATAGGCTTGCCACCTATCACATTGTGGGACTTAGTGTCTTCGGCTAGTCGTGGGTGCCCTTGTTGGGCATCTGCCTACCTCTTCGGGGATATGGGCGTGAAGATACTTACTTTTTACTTACTAGTTTTTTTTGTCCATCGGATGAGTTATTACTAGCCTCAGTAAAGGAATCCTTCACCGAAAACCCTCGTCCCGTATAAAGTGAGGAGTTTTAATGTCGCATTGAATGATGGAAACCACTGCTGCCACCACTCTACTGGGTGAACTACTTGTGACGACCAACACTTACAGTTACAGAGCTTCTCGATAGCTAACGATAAACACTATATGTGCTCGAGATTTTTTAGGAATTTCGCAAATATTGAAAAATTGAAGAGTGCTTAATTGAAATTAGCAAATGTCTCAAATATTAAATTACACAATAAGTTCATTTTATTTGTTTGTGTTTTCTCCACGTGAAGGAGTATAAACTTTTGCAGTATAAACCATCTGCTTTCCTGCCAGGCAGCTCGTAAAAGGCGAACGTAGTCTTACCGTCACTAACACCGCGACATCTGTCTAGGTGGTAGAATTTCGCACCGACTAGCCCGGATTCGTAACAACGCCTTACCTATTCCTGCCGCCATAACGTCAGTGCTTGCCGTTAACGTGTTCAGGTTCAAAGGATAATATAGCTGGTAAATTTAAGTTTGCTCGAAGCTTAACATCCCGGCCTTGGGTTGGCAATACACCATTACCACCTTTGGTGTCTCTAGGCGGCGTGAATTTCTTATCAGGAAATCCGCCTGCTTTCCAATATCATAAAAAAAGATAACACAGCAAGCAAGTATAGGGCCTTCAGATAAGGGTAAGTGATCTAAGACCTGCCTATATGTATACCTTAGACGTTATAGGTGCGACGCAGACCTGTGGCCTATTATGTGCAAGTCTCCCCACTAACCTATATTCTGCAACAAATTGCTGCACAATATCAACAATACTACACCAGTAATCTTGTAGGTAGCGTTTTTAAATTGATCTCCGCGGACGAGCTGTCAAGCAGAAAGAAAAGAAAAGAAAGCAAAGAAAAAATATTTATTTGCGGAATATGAGTGTTACAAAGATGTTACAAAATTATTTAAGCGTTCCAACATATTCTACCAACTTGTGGTGTGCAAATATTTTAATAGGTTTTTAATTATTTATTCACGATTTGTTATTTAAACACTGTTTTTTGTTTGTTTTGAGATTATATGATTATTTATTAATACACACAATTTTTAGACTGTACATTAATTTATCCCTATCTACCGTAAACTACCAGATGGCTTATGAGAGAGACAGATGGCTTAGTATCATACAGAAGAATAAAGAAGAAGAATACATTAACACCACGGAAATTTGACGTTTGAACAAGACGTTTGTAAATGAATAATGTTGAAATTAAAAAAAAATATCTTTACGCCTATATCCCCGAAGAGGTAGGCAGAGGCACAAGCAGTCACCCACGACTAGCCGAAGACACTAAGTCCCACAATATAATTGCCAGCTGGCAAGCCTATCGCCAACCGGGCACATATCCAATCCCGTGCAACTTTTTTTTTACTAGAAAATTGAAAAAAAAACATTTTCTTTATGTTGCTCAACCCGGGATATGAACCCGTGACCTCAGGCAGTCAAGTCCAACAACTGAACCGCTAGTTAGTTATTTTAAACCACATTTAAACATTTTTCACAAAAAGTTATGTAAACTTTACTGTCTGCCTAAATGTTGCAAAATTACATATTTTGTTAGTTGCTTTATCCTCGTGGCTGGCGAGCGATGTGAGCGGTGACCACTGACCACCAGAGCATGACGATGCGCCAAAATTTCAACCGCGATGACAATCTATTGAATTCAAAATGATTTGCTCTGATGAAATCATGGAGCGTCATCATGGAGATAGTATTTTAATTTTAAGTTGTATAATGTTTCATACCACGTTTTAAATGTTTAGGTAATATTGTTACGTTGCAGTTTTGATCTACCCGACTGATGTGGGAGTACGGTTTTAGGAGATATAAGAGATAAAACCTTTGACACACACACGCATACACACACACTATGCAGAGACTTGCATCCATGCATTTTCAAACATTTAATACATACGTAACAAGTAATCACAACATAATAAGCAAGTGAAAATAAAGTTAACTATCTACTATCACTACTACATAGTATAAAACAAAGTCGCGCTCTCTGTTCCTATGTCCCTTTGTATGCTTAAACCTTTAATACTACGCAACGGATTTTAATGTGGTTTTTTTAATAGATAAAGTGATTGAAGAGAAAGGTTTATACGTTGGTATATCCGTGCGAAGCCGGAGCGTCACGCTAGTATTATATAAAATGTAACATTTGCTTAAAATTTGAGTTACAATTTTTCATTTATTTTTGCTAAAAGGCGCTACTTGCAATATATTTAATAATAATTAATGTTGGGTTTGTCTAAGTAACCCGACAGCTAACTATTGTTGGGTTACTTTCACTAGCCTGTGAACCCATACACGTGAAATGTTTGTAAAAAAACTATTTTATATTTATGTTTCGATGCTTTTAACAATACTATCTATTTACGTACGAAAGTTAGTATCAAGGTCTAAATCATTCAGCCGTGCCTTTCGTTCATCATTCAACATTGAAACCCGTTACAAAACTCTTAAAATATTAATATATTTTTTAAAGTTCTAACTTATTCTCCGCGGTTTCACAATTCGTGAAAGCCATTGAGGCATAAATTAAAAAAACATTACCAGTACCTACTAGTTGTCGCCCGTGGCATCGTAAGTTTGTTAGAGTTACTTATCTCCCCGTGGGAAGCCGCTTAGATATTGGGATAAAAAGTAGCCTATGTCACTCTTCATCCTTCTATATCCACACGTAAACATTATACAAACTCTCGCTCCGTTATGACGTGGAAAATGGACAAACAGAGAAACGAATGCACTTTCGCATGTATAGGTATGATACCTATTAGTGTGGTTATACTACTACAATATCATATCTATTTCATTGATAAAATTTAGAAACCGGTTTAGCAGTTTTGACTTGAAAACGAACATATTATGTTCATATATACCTACATATTATAGTCTATATACACAATATAAATAAATAATAAAAATCCCTGGACAAGTCACATAAATTGAATCTAACCCCAAAGTAAGCAAATTATTTATGCTTGTGCTCTGGGTGTTAGTCAACGATACTAATACATATAAGTACTTAAATAGATAACTGAATAAATTTAATAAACAGCCAGACCCGGAAAATGCCGACATCTAAATGTTCATCACACAAATATCCTCCCCCGTCGGGAATCGAACCCGAGCCTCGCGGCTGATCGGTGTAGTTATAGTAGGGGAGCCCAAGAGGGGATTTTTGGACTAACTCAGGCGCGTCAGATTAAGGTATGGGAGATACCCTGTACCATTGTTCCACTCCATTATGTATCAAATCTCTACATAGAGACGCGCATGTAGGGTTGTCTGTCTAATTTTTTTTGGCTTGAAAATATACTTGAGCGTGTCAGATTAAAGTACGGCGGGCTTATTACATGCCAATAAGTCCATGTTTGAATTTTCTGATGATTTGAACAAGACGTACGGGAGTAGGAGGTTCAAAAACTTTCAAAAACCAAGTCATATGTGTTAATTGTCTATTACAGCAATCTGTCTGATTGACATATTTCTGTCATCAGAGACACATTAGGGATATATATTATTAATATTTGATGAGTTCGGCTATGATCAAGTGACTGAAATTGCTATTTTAGCTTCTAGACACTTAACATAACATCGCCTCTGTGGTCTAGCGGTCCGGGTGTTGGACTTGACTGCATGAGGTCCCGGGTTCGAATCCTGGGTCGGCCAACAAAAAGAAAATTGGATTTTTCCAATTTTCTTA
>NJDC01000153.1:331036-341888 GCA_002245475.1 Calephelis virginiensis
TTTTTTTTTAGACACTTAACGCACCGCTAAAAAGAAAAATCTTACATGACCTTTTTTACTCTCCACTATTTAATCGACAAAGTGCAATGGGCAATTACGCTGGAGTTACTACACATTTCGCATCGCGGGCTCCCCTACTATTAGGCGTGAACGCTAGCCACTCGACCAACGAGGCGTATACTCTTTGACGCTTAAAATATTGTAAAGGATTAATTCATATATTATATTAATTCTCACATTATAAAATTGCCAAGGTTTAAAGAAAATATTCCAGAAAAAGTATTCAGGCAACTAAGAGGCGAGTTTGTTTCGATTGTCACTAACAACGTGACTATGACTAAATTGTAGAATTTCACCTGTATCTGTCGATATAAAGTTAGTGCTTGAAACTCTCTTATTCCAGCTTGGAGAGTAGCAAGTAAACTCCCTTGGGCAATAAATGATACACGTCGTCTATACACTATACACACACCAAAGGTGGCTATCAGTGTAAAACCCACCGGTTTTTGTTAACTCCGATGAAAAAAGGGGTGTTACAATTTTGATTTGTCTGTGTGTGAATGTGTGTATCTAGCAAAGAAAAATCTATCTATGGCATTATAACTCAAGGAATGGACCTATTTCGAAGTGGATTTTTTCTATTGAAAGCTGGCGTGATAGAGGCGGATTTTACTACCATGACGGGAAGGTTTTATAGGTGGTTCTTAACCATTTTTAGTTTTAGGATTACCGCCATTAAGAAATCATTCCAAAGAATATATAAATATGTACTACGTAATAAGAGGCGGGACTTCCATAGATACATAGCAAACCCGAATTTTGTATGAAGTTTACTTGAAAAAGTATAACCCATATAATTTGAAAGTAAGTCTAATGGAATTCAGATTTATGGCAACTAGTGTCATATGATTTGGGCGAATAAAAAACATAGCAAAACTTATTTTTTTATTTTTTTTATATGAAAGTTGCGCCAATCTGAATTATTCTATAGCACATTTGTGATACTACTGTCGTTACTGATGTGGACGGTGATCACTTTCCATCAGAACCCACTTGCTCTTTGGCCTCCTGTCATAAAAAAAATAACACTAATCGGTCCGCTTATTTATCTTCCAATTTTATGAGAAAATGTATTAATTAAAGGGGGAGTTGGTCTTAGTTTTTTTGGAGAATATATAGGTGTTTAGTAGCCAGGCAACTCGTAAACATATTATTTGTCACTAACACCGTTAGCACAACTATAAGGTGGTGAGTTCAGTGACTAATAGACTAGTTACAATTTTTTTTTATTACAGACCTACCTCTTTAGTGATTCAAAAGGATTTTTTTACTTTTTATCTATTATTACCATTATTTCTTTAGTGGATACATCGCTAGAAAAAGTTGGCAATGCAGCTTAAATACATTTGGTCCCTAAATGCGATGTGTTTCTAACTGCCAGGTATTGAAATTTGTTCGCAATTTTTAAAATCTACTATTACAATTTAACACAGTAGCTACATACTCGTAATTGAGATGAATTACTGAAAACCGCAATGATTTTTATTGGTAGTAAGAAACAGTCCTGACCTACAGATACCATAGATGCGTCGCTGTTCTGTGCAATAGTTTTTAAATATAATGTGCAACTCTACCGGGTACCCAACAAATCCAAGAACTAATCGCAGGAAAGTATAACTCTAGACTAGGATGCGGACGACAATGAAAAGCACTTTTCTTGTCTTAAAGTATTTAATACTTTAAATTTCTTGAAGTGGTACCAATCTTTTAGTCATTCCAGGACTCTACCACCTAATCCTACTGATTATAATATGATTGAATTATACTATTCTTAGGCGATAGGTTTATCACATATTTATGTCACAATTATACATAATAAATGATAATATGACACTATAAAATAAAATAACCAAAAATCCTACAATATATTTATGTATTACATTTTCAGCTCTACATTCAAAGTGGATAATTGTTAGAGTTTTGCATAGATAAAGTTTGTTATATTGCTAGAAATATATCTCCTTCCGCGCAAATAAGTATTTAAATTACAAATTTATATATAATTCAATGACATACTGACCTTGCAAATAAATGTGCATATAGGAAACGTCAGGCAATTCAGAAACACTGCACTTTTTTAAAAACCACAAGACACTGGCTGGATTACGACAAAAACTTTGTATGATGTTTAAAAATAAACAAAAAAATAAAACTTTAAAATTATTATATTTTAGAAACTGTATTTTTGTAGTTAAACTGCCACTGTTTCAAATTCCGCTTCGAACAAAGTATTAGCGCCAACTAAAAGGCGCGTCACGGCCGGCGATATGGCTCGTGCGTTCCTAATTCAAAATTCTCCTTTTATCAGGGGCCATTGAGATAATTTTGTGCTTATTAAATTTATTACGTCATACTCAGGTACTAATTGGAATATGTGTTAACGAAATCCCGAAACAAGTAAGTAATTAAGTATGTTTTAATGTCAATGATCCTGGGCATTGACGTCACATTATTTTATATCAGTTCGATTAAATAATGTCACAAAACGTCATTATTTTTTTATGAAACTTATTTCCAGTTTTAATTCTCACTCAACACGGGGATTTACCTACTGGCAACACATATTTTATAAAATTGCATTCATAGAGTTTTTACTGTATCCAGAGACAGATTTCGGAAACCGTGACAGAGTAATTTAATATATTTATTGATTTTAATGGTTTATAAATACTTTATTGCTTATAAATACTTCTTTTAACCTGGCTTACCTTCCTTATAAATTTAAAAGTGCTTAAATATTAGTCATGTCATGACATAATGTCTATAATAATTATGTTCCTTGAGGCTACTTTTACAACGATAAATCAATTCATTCCCTGGAAGGAACTATATAAATTCAAGATGCGAGCAAAATCGTGGGTTTATATTTACTAGTTTTTTATAAGTTCAAACCAAATTCTGACTTTGTCAATTAGTTTGCATGTCGTGAAATGCTACTGGATCCTAAATTATCATGTATCTGAGACTCTGAAGACTCACACTTCAAAGCATCCCTTTCCGTTATAAGCACAATGTGTGCGGAACCCATGATGGTCGGTTACAGTTTCCGCTAGGCAGGTGACAGGTGCACCGTGACATACGGTCAATAAAATTATACACACTCGATCACTTACGCGGTGCGGTCCCGTTGGTCAGCCGTTTACTGTAAATCTTTGTTATTGATTTTTTTATATACTTATCACAAACAATAATAAACAAATCACTCTTTTAGTTGAAAAGAGGCGCATTACACCATAAGTTTTCTAAGCCATTTTTTTGTCCAATTGAGACTTCGTGACAAAATTGTTCAAATTTAAAGAAAGAAGTTTAACTTGAATCCTCGGTAGCTCTAATGATTAAAGCATTCGTCGGCTTTAGATGAAAAAGCTCAAATGATGGTAAAATAGAAGACCTTTGGACACCAAACTTGCATTACTAGAAAGAAAGAAAGAAAGAAAAAATATTTATTTGCGGAATATGAGTGTTACAAAATTATTTAAGCGTTTCTACATATTCTACCAACTTGTAGTGAGCAAATATTTTAATAGGTTTTTAATTATTTATTCACGATTTACTATTTACCCACTGTTTTTTGTTTGTTTTGAGATTATATGATTATTTATTAATACACACAATTTTTAGAATGTAAATTAATTTATCCCTATCTACTGTAAACTACTATTAAGCTTTCATTACACTACGATATTTTTCATCAAAAGTACAAGATATATTCGCAGCCTACTAGATTAGTTATTCGGCAAACTCTTACGCATCTTCAACCTCAACATCTAGTCTCTTCACTAAACAGCGCCATTCAATTGGCGGCCTGAATAATATATATTTTTTAATGAAATTGGAAGGCAAACAAGCAGACGAATTTCCTGATGGTAAGAAATTCACGCCGCCTAGAGACACCAAAAGTCGTAATGGTGCGTTGCCAACCTGAGGCCGGGATGTTAGACCTCGAGCAAAAGTATGTTTACCGGCTACCTTACCCTCCGAACCGGAAAACGTCACGACGTTATGGTGGTAGGAATAGGGAAGGCGGTGGTACCAATCCAGGTGAGTCGCTGCGAAGCTCTACTACCTAGTCAGATGTCACGGTGTTAGTGACGGTAAGCATATGGTCGCCTTTTAGGAGCTGCCTGGCAGGAAGACAGATGGTCTATTCTGCGAAGGAGCCCGGACCAACACGGGGTTAAGTAAAGAACTATGTTTAAAAAGTTTTTTGCCTAACCTACTCGCATTTCGCAGTTTTTCTAAATTTTTGGAATTTTGTCATAGCTTAATTATTGTTACTTATTAAGCAACGTACCTATGTAATAATTACAGTTTTTAGGTTCGGCACGCACCTCGACCTGGGTCGCTAAGGTTTCGAAAGCTATCTTCGAAAGAAACCGCTACTAGTTTTTTCTTTATTGCATTTGGAAGGAATTTTATTAGCAAAATAATAGCGTTGTCTTTACTTTTCCGCAATTTTAACAAAGGATGTGTTATTATTACATTTAAAAAAAGTCTCTTAATGCCCATATCCCCGAAGAGGTAGGCAGAGGCGCAACCAGGGCACCCACGACTAGCCGAAGACACTAAGTCCCACAATGTGATAGGGGGCAAGCCTATCGCCAACCGGGCACATATCCAATTCCGAGCAACATTTTTTTTGTATCTGAAAATTGGAAAAACCAAATTTTCTTTTTGTTTCCCGACCCGGGATTCGAACCCGGGACCTCTTGCAGTCAAGTCCAACAACTGTACCGCTAGACCACAGAGGCGATTTCATTATTGCATTAACAGGCTAAGCATCCGGTAGTCTGTTTATTAAATGCTGTAACTCAGGCCACTAGTTTAATGTAGCCTTTTAGTGGATAGGCTAGACTATTATATACCGACGTTAGACATATCGAGTGTTTGAGCGCAGGTGTTTTGTTTTGGTAGGTATCTACACTTTTGTGACATCACGACTAGCGTCGAAACCTTACAACCATTCAAAAAATAAAAAAACCATACAATAAATATACTGCAGTCAGTCTAAAAAGCAACTGTTTGACATATTTGGTAGGCAGGTGCTTTTTCTAACCACAAATATGTCGTTAAAAATATCGTTGTCAAAATGTTCTTATTATGAAAAATGTAAATTACAACCATACATAAAATAAATATAAAATTTTATTTGAATTTAAGTACGGATTTCCACAAAGTAACGCTTTCTTCTGTCAAAAAAATAAGGTTGTTCACAAACGTAAATTTAATAAAAAAATTTTTTACCGGCTGCCATCAACGATTAATTCTCTCGCGGGTATATGTATATTTTTTCAAAACTAACGCATGTTCGCCCTCTTTGTTATTATACTAGGTGATAGAGTGTTTTGCAGTAGCTTGTCGGATGAACGTCAGTGCTCCTCATTTAAGTATTCCGTCATTGCTGTGTGGTAGAGTATACATAGGGTGATATACAAGTGTCGTTAAGACCTAGTTAAAAGATAGTGTGATGCTTCGCTTAATTGACGAGGGTTACATCAAACGAACAGAAAAATTGCCTGCTAAAACGTAAAATATATGTATTTTAATAGTAAGATCCCTTGGTTCTGTTGATATGAATTTAAAAATAGCTATATGTATAAACCCTTTGCTTGCAGCTGAGTTGGTAGAGTTCTTAAAGCTTATTTGTTCTCTAAACAGCGTTGCCAATGTGACGTTGACTTTTTTAATTGCGAATATTCTACCTGGAAATAACGATATTAACAATATAACAAAAAATTAAGTCCTTATTCGGAGCTTTTACTCAGAAAATTACATCAGAATGACGTTTCACGGTGTAGTTCCGATTTCGACTACAAAAATCGCTAAGGTAAACGCTCACAGTATAATCGCCGCTGCTATCAATAGCGTAGTACATAAAGTTTGTTTTAATGTAATTAAGTTTAAATAAGTATTAATTTATTTAAGAAGCCCGCTGAGTTTATTGCTCCGTGTCTTCTCGTGTGTGGTCACGATTCCGACTCGGTGGCTAGTAGATTCTAAACATTTATATTACAATAAGACAAGTTAGGTAAACTCTCTTCGTCTTATCTCCAAGACCATAACAAGTTTTGTTTTGTGACGCTCGGATTGCTTCCATCGCTTTGCTAATTTCTGACGTCACAATGACTTGGCAAATATTTAAAGAAAAAAGTATGTATCTTCACGCCCATATCTTCGAAGTGGTAGGCAGAGGCACAACCAGAGCACCCATGACTAGCCGAAGACACTAAGTCCCACAATGTGATAGGTGGCAAACCTATTGCCAACCGGGCACACATCCAATCCCGAGCATCTTTTTTTTTATCAGAAAATTGGAAAAACCAAAATACTTTTTTGTTGCCCGACCCGGGAATCGAACCCGAGACCACATGCAGTCAAGTCCAACATCTAGACCGCTAGACCACAGAGGCGATTAAATTTCCAAAATTTCAAAGTAAATCTTTGTAATTGCAAATATTTATGGTCTTTAATTGAACAGTAGCTGGTAAATTTTCCCTCCTATACGTAAACTCAATATCTCAGGCTCATAATGGCAAAGCACAATTTTAATATCTTTAAATAAAGAAGATGTGTATTTTTTACCATAAGATCTACATCTCATAATTATAACTTAATATTTAATGTTGACATTAAAAAAGTTCAATAAACCTTCGACAAAATCTATACGTTCTCGAAAAACTGTTTTGAAATCGGTCCATCAGTTCAAAAATTATGATGCCACAAACAGACTAAACACGTCAAACTTATAAAACCTCTTATTTTGTTATCGGGGGTTAAAAACAGTCTACTATTTTGTTTAAGTAGTTTTTTTTATGATTTTGGAAGGCAAACAAGCAGACGGATTTCCTGATGGTAAGAAATTCTCGCCACCTAAAGACACCAAAGGTGGTAATGGTGCGTTGCCAACCTGAGGCCGGGATGTTAGGCCCCGAGCAAAAATAAATTTACCGGCTACCTTACCCTCCAAACCGGAACACGTCATGACGTTATGGCGGCAGGAGTAGGTATGGCTGTGGTACCAATCCGGGTGAGTCGCTGCGAAACTCTACCACCTAGTCAGATGTCACGGTGTTAGTGACGGTAAGCCTATGCTCGTCTTATGTGAGCTGCCTGGCAAAAAAGCAGATGGTCTATTCTGCAAAGGAGCCCGGACCAAAAATTCTTCAACAATTAGGAAGTTATATGAATGAATATTTAGCACATAAGAACATATTTTAAAATAAGGAAAAAAAGACAAGCCAGCTGAGTTTCTTGCCGGATCTTTAATTGTCTCATCCGCTGAACGTATAGCCAAGTTTGGATAGTATGCAGCTGATATTTTTTCTAACCATCATTTAATTTTATTGTCATATAAACTACGCGTACCTGAATTAAAACCTACTATTCTTATGCAACGCAATTTTAGTGGTATCGATTTAGATGCCCTTTGTTCGGACGCAAGCTTGATTGACTGGTCTTTAATAACTAATGAACAATGTGTGCATCAAAAAGTTGAGAAGTTCAACTTTCATATCTTACAGCTTTATAACAAATATGCTCCCCTAAGACCGGTCAGAATTAAACATTTACCCGCACCGTGGCTCACGGATGAGATAAAAACTCTCATTAATAAAAAGCATCGGGCGAAAGTTACATTTAAAGCTGACGGTTCCGATGAAAGTTACAAGAAGTATATAAAGATAAGAAATCGCTGTAATACTGTGTGTGACATTGAGCATCCCTCTCAACGTTGCTATATTCACAAATAAGTTGAAAACAGAGACCCAGCTAAAATTTGGAAATTTCTTAGATATCTGGGAATCGGTAAAACGAATAAGCCTACCATCTTTAATAACGTCGATTTAAAAGCACTTAATCACTTTACATTTCACGTTTCTACATTTAGCAGTTATGATAAAATAGCTTCTGGAATATTTCCTAATATTTGGAAGGAGGCCTTTGTGATTCCTTTACCTAAAAAGACCAATCCTGAACAGTTTTCTGATTTTCGACCCATTTCTATTTTACCATTTATCTCAAAAGTCCTTGAACGTCTTATCTACAATCAAATTAGCCTACATTTTCACAAAAATAACCTTTATAGTCCTTTACAATCCGGTTTCCGTTCCGGTCATGGTACGACTACTGCTTTGGTTAAGATAGCTGATGATATTCGTCGTGCAATTGATAGTAAGAAACTTACTATTCTTACCTTGTTAGATTTTAGTAATGCTTTTAACACAGTAGACCACGGTATAATGTTAAGTCTTTTAAGGTCAATTAATTTATCTCCTGTAGCAATTGATTGGTTTCGCAGTTATCTGCAAGGTCGCCGGCAGAGGATTCGATTTGCAGATTTATACTCTGATTGGTCAGACATAGTAACTGGCGTACCTCAGGGTGGTGTTCTGTCTCCTTTTCTGTTTTCATTTTTTATTAGCTCCGTTATTTGTCATGTTTTGTCTCTCTACCATATGTATGCAGATGACCTTCAAATTTACTCTCATGGTGCTTTGGAAGATTTCCATTCTTTTATTGACAATACCAATTCATATTTGGCTTCTATTTGTGAATGGACTACAAATTACGGCTTTAAAATTAATCCGAAGAAGTCACAAACTATAATTATTGGTAGTAGTAAGCTTATTTCACGCATCGATTGGAATTCGTTATCATCAATTACGATCAAAGGAGAGTCTATACCTTTTTCTAAAAACGTCAAAAATTTGGATATCTATCTTGATAATACATTATCTTGGGATTTTCAAATGAAAGAAATCAGTAAAAAGTTATACGCTTCCTGTCCTGTTCCTGTCATTACTTCTCTCTTTGTTAGATTATGCTGACGTAAGCTTTATTGGTCTTAGAAAGGATCAATTAAATAAACTAGAACGTTTACAGAATATCTGTATCAGATTCATATTTGGTTTGTGTAAGTTTAAACATTTGTCGAAATTTCGATTGCAGTTAAAGTGCCTTCCTATTGAACTTCGACGTAATGTGTCGTCACTGTTCTCTCTCTGTTATACTATGTGCTGTTTGACCTTATATCCCCAAGTTACTTAAAAGATGCATTCCATTTTTTCAAGTATAATGTTAAAGAATTACGTTCTGCTCAAAATCTGTGTTTGCGTATCCCTCTACATCACACAAGTTTCTGTTTAAATTAAAATTAATCTTCCATTTAAATTATGTAATATTGTTATGTCTTAATTTGAAATGGTGTATCTTGTTTATTTTAGTTTTACATTTATACTATTTTTGTTTTTGTTTTTCTCCTTACTGTTATTATAAATATTTTAATCTTATGTTATAGTTTTTGTATGTTTAATCTCTTTACCTACTGAACCTAAGTTTATATAATCTCCTCAGACAAAAAGGTTGTCTGGTCGCTTTGTTTGGCGATAAGACCGTCTTTTGTGTACTATAAACTATAATAATATGCTCTTGTTAATACTTAGTTGTACCATTTTGTAATAAGTTTAATTGTGCACAATAAAGAGTTCATTCATTCATTCATTTATTCATTATTTTCAGTGTGAGGCCGCGTTCCGATCCAGTGCTAGATTTAGCATTATTTAAACTCGTCACAGGTCCCTCTTGTAGGTTAACGTGAAATAAAAATATTTTAATTTGATTTGATTTACGGCCAATGTTAATAATGTATCTCATAGGATGGATTTAAAGCAATATAGATAGCTGCGTATCCGTCAGCTTGTCTCCTATCTTATTGCCAATGAACATATTTTCCAATCCGATATTTTTGCTAATGATGGACAAGCGGTGATCTCTTCCCTCTCAAGGATCGACTGATCTTAAAGATTGCAAATGCTGTCCTCGTATATTTTGGCAAGAGATAACACAAAAATGGATCAAAATATCAATTTCGGAGCGCAATTTCTGGATTAGAACTAGTTATTGATATTGGCCGTTAATCTAGAGCAACCTTTGAGTATTATGCTGCAACTCATTGCAAAGGCTCGACACATTTTCTTGGCTAACTGTCTACAAATGTGTCACAAAACTTAAAATCATTCGTGCAGAATGAAGACAGCCGTCACATTAAATGCCAAAAAGATGAGTAGTGCGGTCAACCGTGATGCTATTACTTACTGGTGTTGTTTCACTTCAATTCAACTTATTTTACTTTTTTCTTGAAAACAGTAGATTATAGCTTCGGCTTTGACTGGAGACCTACTCTATTCTCAGTGTGAGGCCGTGATTCCGATCCGGTGCTAGTTTTATATAAGGTGGACACATAGAAGTACAGTACTACTATTTAAATTATGCGATTCGGCTTTACACTTTTCATACTTTATTCTTTTATTTTTAAATTGGCTAACCTAATCTAAATTTAAGCGAAATTATTAATTATGTGTAATAACTCTATATAGATATCTTTAAAATACATTCGGATTTCCGAAGCTTGACGAATATAACCGGAGCGCATAATTTAAATGGCTTTTTTACAACAGGTGTCGACCATCTTTTTTATGATATCGGAAGACAAACAAGCAGATGGATTTCCTGATGGTAAGCAATTCCAGCCGCCAGAGACACCAAAGGTGGTAATGGTGCGTTGCCAACCTGAGGCCGGGATGTTATGCCTCGAACAAAATGAAGTTTACTGGCTACCTCACCCTCCAAACCGGAACAAGTAATGACGTTATGGCGGCAGGAATGGGTAAGGCGGTGGTACCAATCCGGGTGAGTTGTTGCGAAACTCTAACACCTAGTCAGATGTCACGGTGCTAGTGACGGTAGGCCTATGCTCGCTGTTGTAATAAAACAACCGGCGCTGGTAACTTAATAA
>NJDC01000153.1:342030-357361 GCA_002245475.1 Calephelis virginiensis
ACTTCGAGCCAACAATATTCGCACCTTGATCAAACACTCGCCTTTTACGAGCTGTCTAGCGGGAAGGCAGATGGTCTTAAACAATATTATAAACCATCAGTTATGATTCATTCTTTTAAATCTATTTTTTTAATTTACTTTTACGCAATCGGGTTTTTTTGTATTTAACATTTTTTTATTCGTTTAAGTAATTTTATGCAATCGTGTTTGTTTATAATTAACACGATTATTTTGTAATGTATACGAAAGCCCGTAATACATTAATTTATGTTTGCGATAGACGATAGCGACTGAGAAGAACTGCCACTTGCCTATCCTGCGTAGCGGAATTGCACTAATTATAAATTTATTTGATTTTACTCCTGTGGGTTCACCGTCTATGTCCTCTGTGTAGAATTAAATAGACTATCTGCCTTTCTGCCAAGCACCTTGTAAGAGGCGACCACAGGTTCCATGGGCGATTACAAACATGACCATTTGTGATAGAGTGCCATGCAGAAACTTGCCCGGGTAGTTATTTACTGCTTTACGTATACCTGCTGGTTCCGGACCACCTGGACGACCATGGATACGTCCTTGCATTACACTGTAGACCCGTTTAGACAGAGAGGTAGATGGTCTACTATATACAGCGGCCCACATTTAATTAAGTCTGACCCAACATGCTTACAATTAGTGTTTTATATTTTTAGGTAATATCATCAGCTTTTTCCGTAAGTAGGCAGTTAAGTTTTCTTGCGTTAAGTTGTTTTTGGTTTCATAAAAAAAATGTAAAAAATAACACAATAGAAAGAGAATTATGTGGTGAAATCGTTTTATCCGTTCATGCGTATTGCGATGACTTAGGAACATAGAGATTTACTTTTAAATACTAACTTTATAGATAACTATCTGACCCGACAGATGTCGCCCTGTCCTAACTGTTAAAAGATATGGAATTTTAAATTTTCTAGTAATAAAAAAATGTAATAAAATAACAACTAAGTACATAAATACTTTGTCCAAAAAAATAGAAAATTGAATTGCTACACATATTATACACTTAGGCCTATAAAAATAAATGTTGACCGATGCTCAGACGTAGTTACCTAATAGGTAGGTAGGTATGCACCCGAAATTTCATAAGAAACGGTAAAGCCGTTTTGGAGGAGCTTATATATTTTAGATGTACCTACCTATTATCTATACATTTTCCAAAAGCAACTTTATTACAGATTGTGGTTGGTGATGCAAATTGCTAATATAATTAAACTAATCACAAATAATGCTTCGAAAATTTAATGTAACAGAGTCTTGTATAATTAAACAATACGGTCAATTCTGGTCTTCTCCATTCACTAATGTTATTAGTAACATAAATTGTTTGCAATGTTAGCCATGACCGTTTTAATGAGGCTATTACACTCACAAAATGTAATTTTAAATAAACTGATGGTAAAAATTTACTAATTATAATTGAAGCTTTGACTAGATTTTGTCATACTACCAGTGCCATCTAGTTTATATCTAATAAAGCAAATTGTTATTGTTTAATACTGATAGCGCTTGTAGATGTAGTGCACAGATGGCGCTAGCATACGTTCTGAAAATGTGTACTAAGTTTGAAATCGGCGCGTAACAATATTATATTCAGTAGTACACGTTGATTAGTTACTAATTGCAATCTGATATACAGGAAGTGGGTTACCTGAGTTATATAAAATTCAAGAAAAAGGAGTTGTTTCATTTTAAAACACTTATTGTATATACAATAATAAAATAAAACCTTCTAGCGGTTCAGGTGTTGGACTTGACTGCATGAGGTCCCGGGTTCTTTTCCCGGGTCGGGCAACAAAAAGAAAATTTAGTTTTTCCATTTTTTTAATTAAAAAAAATGGTGCTCGGGATTGGATATCTGCCCGGTTGCCGCTAGGCTTGCCACCTATCACATTATGGGACTTGGTGTCTTTGGCTAGTCGTGGGTCTCCTGGCTGTGCCTCTGTCTACCTTTTTGGGCATATGGGCGTGAATATATTTTTTTAAATAAAACCTCTATGAAACATTTCGCGGGTACATACCTACCCGCGAAATGTTTCATAACCTAACCTAATGCGATTTTTTTACTTTACTGTGCTTTTAAAATTAAGTTTTAGGTTCTAAGGCTTCGTAGAACATGCCACTTCACGCACGGCTTTGCGTGTGTCATCTGACATGGAGGCTATTACAAATTTAATGCGAAAAACACTTATGTATTTCAAAAATATTTCCCCGTGTTGAACCGGGCTCCTTTGCAGAAAAGACTATCTGCTTTCCTGCCAGACTGCGTGTAAAAGGCGATCATAGGCTAATCGTCACTAGCACCGTGTTTCGTGCTGCTGTTGGAGAGTCCCGTATTTCCAGTAGCTGGTAGAATTTCATACCTATCACGAGATCCCGACCATGAGATAACGATGCAGAACATAATGTGACAGCTGTCTCTGGCCATCAGTTTCGCCCGGATTGGTACCACCGCCTTACCTATTCCTGCCGCCACAACGTCATGACGTGTTCTGGTTCGGAGAGTAGGGTAGCCAGTAAACTTACTTTTGCTTGAGGCCTAACATTCCGGCCTCAGGTTGGCAACGCACGGTGCGTTACTGTCGGTACTGGCGCTGTCTCTACGCAGCGTGAGTTTTTTATCGTCAGGAAATCCTGCTTGTTTGCCTTTCAATATCATAAAAGAGGCCTAACATCCCGGCCTCAGGTCGACAACGCACCATTACCACCTCGGTGACTCTAGGCATGAATTTCTCATCCCAACAGGAACTCCGTCAGCCTGTTTGCCATACAATATCATAACAATAGATCACAATCAACGCGTTTTCTTAATTTATACTTAGGTATAACTAAATAGGTAGCACAGAAACCATATCAGCCGTAAAAATAATGGTGATATTAGGTAGATATAAAAAAGTATCTTCACACCCATATCCCCGAAAAATTAGGCAGAGGCACAAGCAGGGCAACCATGACTAGCCGAAGACACTAAGCCCTAGAATGTGATAGGTGGCAAGCCTATCGCCAACCGGCTACACATCCAATCCCGAGTAACATATTTTTTATTAGAAAATTGGAAAACCCAAATTTTCTTTTTGTTGCCCTAACCGAGAATCAACTCCGGGACCTCATGCAGTCAAGTACAACACCTGAACCGCCGGACCACAGAGGCGATTTATTAAATTTTATTATTAATTATTAATTAGTAGATTATATATCCCACTAATTGTTATCATAGCGCGGATTAACCTAAAATATCCTTTTTGGAATTATCTGCTGATTGTTTGTTATTCAAAGAAAAAGTTCTGACCTATAATCAGTCTAATTTACACTATCCACAGGTCAGGCGATCTGAAACAATATCAAATGATAGGTTTCTAGATAAAATCCATTTAAATCTCCACGGTTACTGTCTAGGTTACGGATAGATGTAGCTACACTATTTTATAAAAATTACGGTTAGAAATTTCGATTTTAGCACTTACCTCAGGGTATACCCGTTGGCGAACAGGTAGCACACCCCCGACACTATCCCGGCGAGCAGGCCCAGGCTCACCCCGGTACTCAGCGACAGGGTGTCTGGCATTGTCCCTCTCACACCAATACAAATTCTTATAGCACTGGTTCACTCACACAGTTTGTACATGTTTTACACTTTTCGTTTATAAATTTGCTACTTCTGGGAAAACAATATGGAGTTTGATATCAACTAGTCTGTTTCTGTAGTTTAAGATTGTAATAACAACGTCAAAATTAAGGGCAGTTACTGTGGTAGTACTTACTCAATATATGTAACCTCGCAAGAGACACATAGATATGTTAGAGAGATAGATATAGAGAGTACAATACCGTGAAACCTGCATACTTCTTCTTTTCTTTTCTTTCTTTCTTAAAGCTCTTGGGTAAAGCGATGACCTCATTACTCAAGCTCATGTAATGAGATTTGGCGGCAACGAGGAAGTACACGATTCGCTCATTTCTTAATGATTATATCATTTGTGCACTTTCACTGAACAAAATGCTATCAAAATTGACTAATTTCACTCAACATCAACACGAAATTCAATAGTTATGAAAAAACTTCGACCATCTTTTCTCTCGATGGCGCCAAAGGTAAGTAGTTTGTCTTCTTTTGTCGCCATTAATTCGTCTACACAAGTGATTTTCAAAGTAATATAAGAGTCCATTCCAAAGGGTCAAAATGGGCGAGAGTCAACGTTTGTTCGTATGTAGGACAATACAGATCTTGGCAGAAAGTAAATTATTGATGCACTTTATACACTTAATTTATTATTTTTTAACACGTCTATCTATAAAATGAGTTTCCTAACCTAATCTGACTACTGTGCTTGATTACATAGATAAAAAATTGGCGTGTTTGTATGAAAAGGGTTATGAATGGGAAGGAAGCAAGACAGGTTTGTCAGGATCGTGAGGTCTGGCACTCGATACTCTCTGCCTACCCCGTAAGGGACTTGGCGTGAAGATATGTGTGTATGTATGTATGTGAGTACCTACATTACGCAGTAAATATTGTTTACTATCTGACAAGATCTTCATTACTTAAAAAAAACAAAGTATACTTGCTAATGATAATTGGGTATAAATATTTTCATTATTTAAAATTTAGTTTTCTTACATGAAAGGCAGACAAACCATTTATTTATGCCATATTTTCCACGTGTTGGTCCATGCTCCTTTGTAGAATAGACCATCTGCCTTCCTGTTTCCTATATCATTAACCTATTAATCGTAGTCCGATTTTTATTAGTTTTAAGATTATCGAGTAACTTTTGAAGTTATAAGTTTTGTGCTTAAGATATCACGTACATATAAAAACTCAATTCTCTCAGAAAAAAAATGCACGTCTTTTCATTATACATATACATACATATCCCCAAGTTCCCCTGCAGGCTAGACCGAGAGTATCGAGTAGCAAGTGAGCGTAGTTCGCCGGGTCGGCTAGTATATAGATATGATTGAATAGCTACCCACAGTGGTTGCCTGATTACTAAACTATGATAGCAAAATCTTTTATCGCAGATTATTGAAATTGGCCGTATGGGAACTATATTGTTCGGACAGTATTGTAAAATCCTTGGTAAGTCAGGTAGTAAAACGAGATACCATCGGTTGCCGCAAGCCGTTAGTTGCTCCGTTACAGATGTACTTGCAGGAGATTTATCTGACACACACAATGCACAATTGCAAAAAGGTTGCATCTCATTTCACACAATTTACTCGCGACAATGCCGGCCGTCTGATGTTCGCAGCGACTGGACTAGATTCTGCAAGACTTTTGTCAACATACATACAAATTATAACTGCTTGTTCCGAGATAAACTGCAAATTTAAGAAATTGACGCTAGATTCAACCTTCAATTAAACAGGCGGGTATGAATTTGTAAAAGTACTAGCCGTTCCCGCAAAGTTCCTTCCAGCCGTTCACTTTGTAAAGGAAAAATTAAAATGTTGTTTTTTCTGGTTTCCTTTCAGTATAATGGAATATATAATATTTATGTTATACAGATTTGTGAAAACATTTATTTTATAAAGATTTATAAAAATATTTATTTTATAAAGATTTATATTAAAAATATTCAGTTTGTATCAAAAATAGAAAGAAAGAATCCCCTTTTTAAAAGTAAACACGATAAATTAAATATATGTATTAAATTTGAGTTCCAATAAAATTCATACGGCCGCACTCAGAGACGTCAATTAATTAATATATCATAAACCCTGGTTCCTATAATCAACGAACCGTAATCCGTTAGTATAACCATCGATAGCTCGCCTAAACGTGACGAAGCGTTACGCATAATTACACAAAATGTTTTGAGTTAACAGTCAATAACGAACGATATTGTTATTCGCACAACAAACCTCTTTGCAAAAAACTACCATTCGTAAGAAAAACAACTCGTTTCTCTAATATAGGAACCGGACATAAGACGGAACGGACGGAAAATTTCGACACAATTACTGATTAAAAGATAAGTAACAACTCTGAGTATGGTCATTAAACAAAGATTAAAGTAAGAGTAAAATTTATAATATTGTATGTAGTCATATTCTGAGGCTGGAATGCTTAATAATAACCGACTTTGATGTAAGGTGGCAGAACCAATGGCCAATCAAGACGAATTGTTGCAATTGGCACCATGGAAGTTTTAAAGCATTTAGTTTCTATACTTCTTATCGTCGGTGCTTGGTGGAATTCCATTCTTGAAACAATTTAATCATAACACTTGTACTTTCTACAATATATTTATTTATTTATTTAACACTTTATTGCACACAAAAAACTAAAAAACACAAAATACACGAGAAGTTAAAAATGCACAAAAGGCGAGCTTATCTCTAACTATAGAAAATTTCTTCCAGCCAACCCAAAAAAAATGAAGCTGTGAAAATAAAATGGAAGGCATCGTGTACAATCGTGTTTTTTATTTGTATAGTTTAGCCAACCAGTTTCGCTAAACAAGCATCATTAGTTTTATTAGTATTAAAGCATTTAATGTGCTTAAAGTAACGAAACAGGTAGAAAACTATTGAGTAAATGTACTTAAGTGATTTTGTTAATTATATTGTATTATTATGTATACAATGTAATCATTATGAATCATTTAAGAAATGCTCGCTGAGTTTCTCCCGCGGAATCACAGCGTGATTTTTAACGTATTCAACAAATAAACACTTGGCTCTCCTGATAGTAAGAAAAAAATAACTTCGTTAATAAAAACAGACTTCAAAACTGAAAAGTAAAAAATAATAAAGATTTAACATTACATATACAACATTTTATTTATATGTTCCATTAACTAATAGGTTTGAAGTCGGTGCGAAGCCAATTTAATATTTACTTATAATATAATTATTAATTTAAATAGCACATATAAATAATAGGTAGTATATAATAATTAATTTTTTTTTACTTTTTAGTTTTGAAGTCGGTTTTTATTAACGAAGTTGTTTTTATTTAATACTTTTTAGTTTATTGCTGATATGATTTAATTTAATAAAAATAAACATCGGGATAGCTGTAAGCAGGTAACAAATGCAAAAATAAAAACTAATGGACCTACCTGAATAATTTTTTTTGGGACCAATTCGAAACTATTCCGCATCAAACAAAAAAAGAATTACGTAAATCGGTTCGTAAATAGGGGTACATACATAAAAAAATATACTGGCCCAATTAAGAACCTCCTCGTTTTTGAACTCGGTTAAAAATTAAACTAATATTTGCAGTAACGCCTTCAAGCATGAAGTTACACGTAAAGTAAACAATTTTCACTTTTTGTAACATCTTTCTCTGTTTGGTGTTACTTCTAACATTTAATTATGTTATATGACTTGCTCAAATCACTGGTAATTGAATCGTATTTTTCTTTTTATGAGATCACAAGGTAAAGTCAAACGGACGCTAAAAGAGGAATGGACCGTTACAAACATATATCTAGGATGTTAGATATTTTCAGTTAAGAGAGTCGAGTGAAGCGTTACATTTCGACATGGAAAACGACAATTGCAAGCACTTGCGTTATGGCAGTAGGAGTAGGTAAGGTGGCTGTACGAATCTAGACAAACTATTGCTCTATCACCTATAGTATTATATACAGGGTTACTGGTAACTAACGCATAACTTTTCTAGGGCGGCTTTAGTATATCAAAAGCAACAATTTTTAGAAAATCGCGACAAAACACTTTGTCAGAGGACGATGATCTTTTTGTATGGAGAATCAAATTCTTTTTAGCCATCCTAGAAAAGTTATGCGTTGGTTACCAGTAACCCTGTATATAGCCAAACGGACCATCTGATGGTAAGCAATACTTACTACGAATATTAACATATTATATTAATTAGTTGCCAATACGAAACTTTATGACGTAACGGTATAGAACAACCCTGCATACTTCCGTTGCACTTTCGTATCTCGACAGCTGCCAGTACAACGACGTATTTGATTGTCATTTAAAAACATTTATACATGGAATTGAAATATTAGCGTTAATTATAAGAAGAAATGTAATTATTCTTGCCGTAAATTACTAGAGAAAGCTCAAAACACTTTCTTCAATTCCAAAGCAGCGTTAGATTATGTTTCGTTACAAAACGTTTGTAGAGGAGTGCAGCCAAAACGTGAACAATTATAGTCGAGCGACGTTATATGCGGCTTTGCCCATTATGGGTGTCCGTGTGTATAATAGGTTTTTAATGAGAGAGCTAAGTTACCTGGACACTATTAGGCGCGTAGGTATGTGACGACCCCATAGCCTGCTAGTGGAGAAAAAAATATTTTTATTTCACGTTGACCTACCATAAACACTTGTGACGCGTCTATACTCGTACATTATTAAATCTACCACCGGATCGGAACGCGGCCTCACACTGAGAAGATACGGCTTGTCTTTTTTCCTTATTTTAAAATATGTATTACAATAATTAAGGTAATAATACATTATATTTATAAGAGATTGGTATGAGGAGCAAGTAATCCCAAGCGTTCTTATCAGCTAAATATTCAGCAAAGGTATAATGACCCTTTTAATTTCCACTTTACACATTTCTTAAATTTATTAATAGGAAGTTTTTTTTATATATTTGGGAAATTTATTGTAAAACCGTATACATTGGCCCATGAAATTGGTCTTACTCTGTGGAGACGAAACATATGCACAGCAAGATTATTTTTATTTCTTGTATTGATAAAATGTATATCACAATTTCCTTTAAATTAATTTGAATCTATGTTAACATATTTTTATTTCTTTCAATTAGAATTTTGGTTTCTTTGAATTTCTCTGTCACGGAAACTATTGGGCCTATGTTATAAATTGCTCTTATGGCTCTCTTTTGTAAAATAAATATAGTATTTACTTCGACAGAACTCCCCCTAAGTAAGCTAATCATTTAGATAACAGTAATTTGGTATCGGAACGATAGTATTTTTATCTTCATAATGTCAGCGCTCGTCATTGTCATGTTCCGGTTTTGATAATAGAGTAGCCGGTAAAAATACTGCTTATTCAAGAGGCTGAAGATTGGATGTTTGTTACATTAAGACGCCTTGTATTTTTTAACTATTATTTTATACTAGATCCTCCGGCAAGCTTCATTCCACCCGTTCAGTTTTTGTGGGAAAAATTAAAATTTTCTTCAGTCGAATAGGATAAAAGGCCTATGCCCTCCTCGTAGTGCTAAGGTATTTCCCTATTAATTTCATCTGTTCTTGGGATACGAATGGTGTAATTAACACGACTATACATATACACACAAAAAGAAAGAATGAAAATTATTTATTTGCGGAATATGTGTGTAAATGAGATGTTACAAAAATATTTAAGTATATCAACCTATTCTACCATATTTTGGTGTGCAAATATTTTAATATTAATAAAAAAAATATTATTTAATTACATACACTTTAACTTATAATTTGAAACTGGCTTAATGTCTATTTGTATACTTTTAACAGTTTCATGGTCAGATAAACCAATAGTATGAGTATCAGACTGAACATTACCTAAATTACTAACAATTACATCTAAACATGATTGTTTCCTAGTCGGTTTGAGAATGAGATGATATAAAATATTATTTTTAAAATAGCTAATAAATGTTTGTATGTATTGGAAACTTGTAAAAGGTCTACATTCCAATCTCCGCATAATACATATAATATGTATATATTTATACAATACATTTGCACTGTTTCACTTAATATGTTTTTAATCTTCTAGCGTAACAAAATCAGCCAAACGTTTTTACTTTTACAGTATCTTCGGGGCGGTGCAAGGGTAAAATATAAAAAAAATACAAAATGACGTTTCACCAAGTAAAAACGATAGATTTTTAATGAACTAGGCGTTACTTTGTAGAAATTCATTATAACAGAATATGTAGATGGATGGAAACTTGTTGGCATTTTATTTTTACAACTAGAAACTAAAGGCGTATTCAAGGACTTAAATAATCTCTGAACTTAATGAAAAAAAATTGCTATCAATAAGGATGAAACCAGAAAATAAGAATGTAAATCAAACTATATATGTAAATAAAGAAGAAATTCTGACGAATGTCAACGTGGCATGGCCTTTAGTCTTAGTTTGTTCGAACGAACGAATTAAAAAAAAGTAATAGTTTTTTGGCACCATCGTGAAAGAAGATGGTCGTAGTTTCTTCGTAATTATTGAATTTCATGTAAATTATGGGTAATATTAGTTAATTTAGGTGGCAATTAATTAAATTTTGTTCAGTTCAAGTGCATAAGTGAAATAATTAGTATATCGTGTCTTTCATCGTTGCCGCCAAATCTCACTAAATGAGCTTGAGTAACGAGGCTACGGCTTTACTCAAGACCCTGACTCGACTTTGACTTATGACCTATGACTTACGGCATGTGACCTAAAATGACTTGTGACGGTTAAAAAGAATTTATTAATACGGCAAACAAGGCAGCATGGCCTGAATGTCTTAGCCGACTACAGAAAGGGGCACTTTAACCTAAAAAACAAGAAAAACAAAGAAAAAATCTGTCAAATATTTTTATGTCTATTTTCGTAATATTTTTGTACATATGTTTTTATTGTATTGCCTTATTAGTAAAGTACAACTATTATATATTATTTATATAAAAATGTGTATCTTACAGTGTCTTCTAGGAATACAATGCAACAATTTTACCATAATCGCTGCAGACCAAAATAATACAAAAATGATTGTAATTATGAAAGATGGTATGGACAAAATAACACAATTTTTCATACAGTTTATTTTTTACATCAACAAAAATCTACGTTTCCGGGTCACTCCTATGAATGATCAACGTATCGCGTGTATTATTACATGCCTAAGTCAGTCATTACGTGATAGAGAGCTGCGGCTGCTCGCTCGGATTGGTGCCAGTTCCTTACTCATTCCTGACACCTTAATGCCATTGTCGTTTTCCGTGCTGGAGGGTAGGGTAACTGGTAGTCTTGCCCATGTGGGCTAAGAATCCAGTCAAAAACTAGAGACGTATCATCTGTGGTGTATACAGGTGACGGTTGTTTATTCCCTCAGAAAAGCCGCTTGCTTATTCGCTATGTTTTAACCGTGTTGGTCCGGGCTCCTTTGTAGAATAGACCATCTGCCTTCCTTGCTAGGCAGCTCGTAAAAGGCGAGCATAGGCTTACCATCACTAACACCGTGACAGAGTTTGGCAGCGACTCGCCCGGATTGGTACCACCGCCTTACCTATTCCTGCCGCCATAACGTCATGACGTGTTCCGGTTCGGAGGGTAAGGTAGCCGGTAAACTTACTTTTGCTCGAGGCCTAACATCCCGGCCCCAGGTTGGCAACGCACCATTACCACCTTTGGTGGTACATTATGAAAAAACTGACGACAGTTAAAATGTAATTGAAAAAGGATAAAATAAATGAAAAACACCCGACTTAAATAATCTTTGTGACGAGAAATAATTAACGTAACAATGATTTTTTAACAGTTAAATCAACTAAATTAACTAGATATCTTATAGAGTCGCACATATGAACACCAAAGTATTCGTTATGAAAACGACTTCACTACGTATCTATTTGGGTCTCGAAGTTATATTATAAATTTACAATATTGATGGCAGCCCTCAACAGATTTTCTTTTGTTTCTTATCAAGTTCATAGGGACTTGAATACCTATGTTATTGCCACATCCACATCTTCGAAAACCAAATATTTACGTAGGGAAGTGCTATGAAAACGAATACTTTGGTGTTCATAATATGTGCGACTCTGTGAGAAATCAAATCGACTAATATAAAAGCTTATTTATTTAAGGGTTTTTTGTAATTGTTTTATCCTTTTTTAATTAATTTGAACCGTTGTAGGTTATTTCAAAATTTTTAATTTTGTTTTTTATTTCCAACTTTTTCAAGAACACAGGTACTTACATACAATAAGTGTCACACATAAAGCTGGGCTGGGCATTTTTATGTTCCGATTTAAAGGTTAGCGTGTGATTGTCGATTCGTTTGATAAATATCAGAACAGTTGCCACCGATACAAAACTAACTTTGATCGGTTTTAATTGTATGAACAATAAGAGCCCCAATTAAAATCTACGTTGTTATAACAAAATGTACTATTTCTAAATCTACTAAAGATATTTCCGATTTAAGATAGGATTCAATTGTTGAAATCCATGTAGACATAATGTGGTTTATAATGTTATTGTAAATGGATAAAATCCAGACCAAGTCGTCCAGATGTTCAAGCCCTCACAATTCTGGGCTTGCTATTGCCATGTTTCCGTTTGGAGAGTAGGGTAGCACATGTACTTTTACGCGTGATACTTAAACTTCCAACCATATCCCGGTAGCGCACCAACATCTTTGGTGTCTAAAGGTTAATTGAGTTTCTTGCTATCACAAGTCTTTTTGAACCGACTCGACCGAGTTTGAGAGACAGTTGTTGCTTCTCAATTCGACTATGTTTTCTTTTTAATTTTGTTGTATATACAGTCGCGTGCAAGTAAATCGACTCAAGCCTCAAGTGCGCATAAAAAGTGATATAACTTAAAAATGCCTTATTATACCTCTGTATTATGTTTTACATAATTAAAGCCTAGTAATTGAGCTTTAAAATGGTGTAAGTTGCATGAAAATCAATTCAGTAGTTTAATTAAAAAGGTTAATGCCAATGATAATGTAAAAAATGTTGAAAATTCATACAATTTCACAGTATGGGGTTATTGTGTTTAAATGAAACAAAATGTGCGTAAGATAAAAAAAATATTAGTGTCAATATTTGGTATTTCCTCCTCTAGCTCTGATCACTGCTCTCATGCGATTTTTCATCGACCTTATCAACTTTTTAATGGATGATTGTGGCATTCGACCCCACTCTTCTACCAACGCAGTCTTGAGCTCATTGATGTTTGTCGGAGCTGGATTCCTCGCTCTAACTTTCCTTTTGAGCTCGTCCCATATGTGCTCAATGGGATTTAAATCGGGGCTGAGCGGTGGCCAATGTATAGTGTGAATTCCAACTTCGTTCAGGAAATCACGTGTGGTCCGAGCAGTGTGACATCGGGCATTGTCATGCATCAAGATGAAATTTTCTCCAATAAAGCCTTGATAAGGGACAACTTGATCCAGTAGAACATTTTCAATGTAACGATCACTGGTCAGACCTCCTCCCCGGCCTCCCCCAGGAACGAAAAGAAGCTCCGTTTTGCCTTCTAAGGAAATTCCGGCCCACATCATGCAAGATCCGCCACCATATGCAACGGTTTCCACAAAGCAGCACTGTGAAAACCGTTCACCGGGGACGACGGTATACCCGACCTCTCCTGTCGCTGCCATAGAGACACATCCTCGTCTCATCTGTGAACAGGACTGACTGCCATTGCTCTATGCTCCAATCCAAATCCATAATTTTCTTCAAATGACGGCTTTAATTTGCAGAGATGTATTCAGGTCAACGTCTAATGAGCGACTGATAAGAAAAAACGATTACAAAGGGTTTTTATAGGGGGTTGTGTCGCGCAAGTTGTGTATAGAGCGCAGAGCAGTTTACGGGAGGTTGCGTTCAGTTGCATTCTAAGTACAAGTGTTTATTTAAATTACTGATATTATGCTACCATTTGAAAGCCTAATTACTAGGCTTTAATTATGTAAAACATTATATAGAGGTAAAATAAGTAATTTTTTAGTTATATCATTTTTTATGCGCACTTGAGACTTGAGTCGA
This sequence comes from Calephelis virginiensis, assembly GCA_002245475.1. Taxonomy (NCBI): domain Eukaryota; kingdom Metazoa; phylum Arthropoda; class Insecta; order Lepidoptera; family Riodinidae; genus Calephelis; species Calephelis virginiensis. The sequence goes on from NJDC01000153.1 coordinate 355,782, forward strand.
TTTACTTGCACGCGACTGTAGAATCTATACTTGTTATCATCGGCACTTGGTGGAATTCCATTGTATACACACATTTTTGAGAAAAACGTTTGTACTTTTCCACTATGTTTGTGTATCGTGGAAAAGTAAAGCGTTTACCTCAAAGAAGTGTTGTTGTATATTTCTTAGGCAATTACTTGATCTAACCGATTTTGATTATTCTTTTTTAGAATGACAGGACATGAATCCGCGGTGGTCCATCATTGATGAGGTCGTCAACATAGAAAAAAATGTATGCATTGCTAAGTATAACTAAAAACTACTAGTCGGGTTTTGACAAAGTTTATGTGACCATCTCGGAAATCATTCGAAAAAAATATCATCCAATCGCGACGTGGTTCTGAATTAATAGGAGTCGGTATTTTTGCTGTACTAATGCACTTTTTTGAAGTGAAAACTTCTTTAGCGGCGTTGTGTACTTTTTTTGAAACGGGTAAAATATTCTAAACTTGTACCAGGACACGTGACTTGATCGAAAATTCGTAAGACGCCGCAGGGCCCTTGCTCGAATAAGGCAGCGCAAGGCGCTTGCGTTGGTGTTGTCATGTTTGTGTGCGATAGCGCAATAAATGAATATTCTATTCTTCCACATAAACGATAGTACTTTCGTACTGATAATTAAAGCAATTCGTGCAAAATTATTCCCTAACCATTCCAAAATATCAAAAATGCACAACGTTAATATTCAAGTTTTCACTTCTGCCGGCACTCCCGGAGTGCAACCCGTCGTTTTTTATTATATATGCATCCCAAAGTTAATGAGTGCAAATTAGTAATTTAAGTAGTGGCAAATGTATGAATTTATTCAAATAAAAATTAATTTATTAGAAGAAGACTGTCATGTTTCGACTATTCTTTCGAGCCGAATCGGTCATAATGTCACGTTGATGAGCCTCTACGAGACAATGTCACCTCTGTCGTTGACAAACATTAAATAAGAACAAGGTGATAGCGACCTCGTTCTACCATTATCTACCTGCATAATATTATCATCTACTCTATCTATTGTAGATACATAGCTATAGTTTTTTTTTATGAATAGAAATAGGGGCTTAAATTACAGCTAAACGAAGTTGTGGAGACTGATTTTGTCACAATCGCACATTTTAATCATGTTCATAAAGTAGGACATACCTAACTGCAGTAATAATACCAAAAAATAAAGTTTTACTACGTTTGCGGAAATTAACGAACCCATTTGTAAAATGTTGTACTTTTTTTAATTGGCACGTACATGATGATCTTATCTGGACTAATTTATAATTTAGGATTCTTATTAAGATAGCACTGAAAATTTATATAGGCAGAAAAAAGTGACAAACTTAATTAAATAAAATAAACTCTTTAAAAATGTTAAACTATAATATCCCCCTAATTATAGAGGGTTCAGTTCTGCGATAACTCGATGTGTTGTTATCATTTTAAGTATTTCGCTGTAGGCGGCAAATATTACTAGCAAATAGTCGACATGACGTCTCCTCTTGCGTAAGTTAAATCGAAATTCCTGACATTGGCTAAATAAGTCGTGAATAATGATTGAA
>NJDC01000153.1:357573-381210 GCA_002245475.1 Calephelis virginiensis
AGCTAACATCTCAATTTATGATCAAAAAAATTACCATCCGAGCGAAGCCGGAACAGGCAGTTTGTATTTTAATAAGCGGAGAAGCAGACGACTCTCCTGATGGTAAGAGATAAGTCACTCATACACACGAAATATGTCACTGGTGCGCTGTCATTTTAGGGACGAATTTATGGTATTAACTCAAGTCTACCGGCTAGCTTACTGTTCAGCACGGAACATGACAATGGCATTACTGACAGCAGGAGTGGAATGATATAATCATTACCAGACGTTGGCGTTAAGTTGCAGAGAAACATTATTCTATTCTAACTTCATTTTAATCATACACGATGAACGAATGCCGTTTCGTCAAAGTAAATTCCTCTTTAATTATCAGTTACGTTTGGATGTAAGTTTGTCACATCTTAAAAGCTGAATCAATCGCAGCGATATGACCCAGGAAAATATATTTTATGCAACTTTACAGAGAATCAAACTAAAACGCTTAGTAACATGGATACATGGACACAGGTGCGGACTGGAGCTAGTTGATTAGTATTGAACGGAATGGCTTTATTACTATCAAAGACAATATATATTTACTAATTTGTGGTTGCTACATAGTATAAAACAATTCGTTTATCCTGTATTCCGCAGTTTATCCCCAAGTATGCTTAGATCTTTAAAACTTCGATACGTATTGATAGAGTGATTCAAAATAAAGGTTTATATGTAAGAATAATAGCATAGAAGTTTGTCCACCTAGCACTAGTTATAGATACTTTAGCTATGCTGTAATGTCCTTTTGGCCATGTAAATAAGGTGAGCCTGATTATTTTTGCGTCACATAAAAAATAAACTAGTTTTGATCGATTAATCAGCATGTGTAGGCTATAGGTATATTTTAACATCAGCCATACAACTATGCACTAACTGTACAGTTTTTGAAGCATCTCTAAAACTAATGTTTTTATTATTATCATTTGTTTTTGTTACTAATTGAAAGATAGAAAGTCCTAATTGAAATGTAACTATGATTCATCAAAATCAGTCAAATAAGAAAGGAGATATCTTTATTTAAAGTAAACTTGCACACATATTACCGCCAGTGTATTTAACATAATAATAAAATAATATTATGTAAACTATATTTTTAGTTTTCGAAATAGTGAGAAAAAGAGCGACACTTTCGCCGGATCTTTTGAGTGAGGGGTTGCGTTTCAATAACGGTGTTTTTTTTATGTTGAATAAGACGGAGAACAAGCACAAGGCTTTCGTGATGGACATCCATGGCTATGGACACCGTAAGCGGTATAGCGTCTTGTTGTCCTATGGCCAAGATTTTAAGCCTTATATGCTAGTCAACCTAGCTACTACCTAACTACAAAGGGTCAGCCCGAATTATTGCCTGAATTAAAGAAAGCTAAGAAATTACGGCGGCAGGACTAGGCAAGGCGGGCTTATTGGCTATACTCTCGTCCTATAAGCTACTAGGTAGGATGACACATAATCTATTCTACACAGGGACCCGGACCAACACGGGTGAAATTTGAAATTATGTAGACTCATCACAACAACAGCATCCAAAGTTTAAGTGAAATAATATTTTGTCTACTTCTGTTAAAAAATGTATATCACTCATTTCTAAAAAAAAAAACAATTTCACCCCTCTGCTCCATATTCACATCGTTCCGTATTCTTGACCTTAGCTGAGAAGTACCCACGGAGCTAAAAGTAACAAGACGATCTCTCTTGTTGTATAATACTCGGCATGACACTCTTTGGTTTACGTTTTAATTAAATCGTATTATTCTTAAAATATTTGAAAACAAGACTTTTGTGGATTATAAGATAATAATACACATGAAATAAGGAAAGGTGCAAATGTTAAATAGGTGTATGTGTTAAGTAAAAAAGGTTTTGATGTACAGATTTCAAACTTAGGTATAATTTGATAAAACTACTAGGTATATACTTATTAAGAAAACGGCTAACTGTGAGTCGGACTCACGCACTGGGGCTGTGGGTTCCGTACAAACCTTTAGGTACTTATGTAAAATTTAACCCATCACCCATTACATATTGTCATTAAACATTTCGGGTTTTCGCAAATTTTCTTTTAGCTGTGCTATAAAACGTTGCTTCGAGATTTAAACATCCTGAATTAATGAGAAATACCCTGTCGGTTTTACTTCTCTTGTGAGTTTTAAAATTTCACAGCAACTTGCGGCATAACCGGCTGTATTTTTTTATTGTATTGGCTTAGAAGTTTGAATTTTACTCGTATCTAAGGCACAGTAGACCTGAGTATTTGATGTAAATTTCATCTTGATACCTCTACGCGTTCCTAAAAAAGGGTCTTGATAGACGGATGGGCGAACGGGCCACAAAGTGCTGCTTAATTGGTTCTAAATTTTCCTAATAATTTAGCAAAACTTTGAGTTATGTATTGGATACTTTACAATTTTTAATTAATTAACTAACGTTTTATTTAGTCAAATTCAAATTTCAATTAAAAAAAATTATAGTTAAAAAAGGGGGGTGGGGTACTTATGGAATCACATGATTTTCAAACCATTTAGTAAAGTGGTCCTTGAATGATAAACGTCCTAACTTGCGCGTTTAGTTAGTGCTTTATATTCAACACTTTAAAAGCGACAGACTTATTATCTGGTCTTATGGCATCTAATTATATCTGATTAAGCTGCAACTATTTATATATTATATTAAAATTACTAAAGAAATAAAATACAGTAATATTTTTTACGATTCTAGAAAAGTTATACATTGTTTAATAATAAACAATGTTAATACCTTGTCATGTCGTCTATATGTAAGATAAAACTTGAAAAACCTGCCGAATCGAAACTAGGTAGTATTGTTGTATGTTTCTATACAATTTGGTGATAAAAATAACATTTTTCTAAATTCATTGCCAAGTATATAAACCTGACATTAAGTTTCTTATTTTTCGTTATAGCAAATGAAAAACGATACTATTATATTACAATAAAGTATGATATCATAATGTCACTAATAACAATGCCATACAACCACAAAATTTGCTAGAAGGACAGACAGAATGAAGAATTTGTTTTGTATGTTATTTACTAATAAATTACTAATTATTACTTTATCTAATAAATTTTGTATGGGAGATATAGCGGAGACGTGCAATTTCTGATTTTCCAAACTATACATAGTAACTATAGTCCGTGGCTTTGCTCATGTTTAATTTTTTTTTCTTTTTTCCTAGAGTTATCAGAAAAAAAATATCTCATGATCGTCTCTGGTCCATAGTTTTCGGCATGCCAAATTCGGTCACAGTTTTAGAGTAATTCAAATAGGCAAAGCCGCGGGCAAGTGCCAATGTGAAAATGGTATGGTATGCCTGATCTACCTAGAGCTACAGTTTGAATAAAATTACTAGACAAAATTGAATGCTTTTTAGGTTATTACTAGTAATGTTTAAAAAAACTTGATATTTTTTTTTACTTTAACAACATACCTGAGTGTGGTTTCTGAGATGATGGCGTTCTCGTTTACTGCAGATGTATCTGCAGGTGTATCAGCGTGTGTATCAGCAGGTATATCAGCGTGTGTATTTGCAGGTAAATCAGCGTGTGTATCAGCAGGTATATCAGCGTGTGTATTTGCAGGTAAATCAGCGTGTGTATCTGCAGGTATATCTGCAGGAACGTCATTAGTATATGGTTTCGGATTAGAAGAACCCAAACATGTCGAAGCATTTCGCATACGATTCAAAAGCTTTTTGCGTTTCGAATATCTTTTATGTTTATTCGAATGCGTCAACTCGTTAATATGTCGGATCAAACTTATATTTTCTAATGTGAGTTCTTTATTTTTCTTTTCCAAGTGAAGTATTTTGTCTTCAAATAGATCCATTCTCGCCGTCGCCTCCTCCATGGAAACATGAGCGTGATCTAAACATATTTTGAGCACTCTCAGATCTTCTTTTATCAATTCCATGTCATTGAGGAGACTCAGCATTTGTGATAGCTGTTCGTTGATTTTTTCGAATCCAGGAATTATCTTCGGCCTCCATTCTGATGTCGACTCTTTCTCTACGTAAGGAGACAGAGCACTTTTACAAACATTACACTTCCACATGATAACTTTGTTTTCATCTTTGCAATAACCCACTTCACTTCTCTCGGAGCACGCGTAATGGAACCTCCTGTTGCACTTGGCACATTCCAAGCCGGCGGACAGTTCACAGTTACAGATCGCACAATTACACATATTGTATACGAACTGTAACTGAGTCGTTAAAACGTCTTCCTCGAAAATCACGCGATGAATGAGAGAATGAAACGAATTAGATTTTGTGCGCGCGGCTAAGCTAAAACAAGTAGAGCAAATCTTAAAACTACAACGTATGAGATTTTCCTAATTTAATAAATATTTATAGAGGGTTAATGTGGAACGTAACTTTCATCGTGCCGCACAGCAGTTGTAGCCGTACTTTGTTTGTTTAATTTAAACAACTTGAAGATTAGTAAATGCTAAAGTCAATACAGAATTATATAAACGTCTGATTTATCGTGATGGACTCTTGGAACTTAGTGTACGTACTTTCACGTTATTTTAGAATTTCCTTCAGCCAATCTGCATGTTTGATGTAGGCTATTGTGAACTAAGTACGTTTTAGAAATATTTGCAAAATGGAAGCATGTTCATAAACGGAGGTCACAAAATAGTTCAAACAATTACAATTAAAATTGTTCAATGTTACCACAGTGTAAAAATAACTACGTTAATGAAATTCGACTTCAAAACTTAAAACTAAGACAGTAAAGATTTAATGTTAATTATATGCTACCTATTATTTATATTGTGTCATTTACTCTTAGGTTTGAAGTTGGTGCTGAACAAATTTAATACTTACTTATACTACAGATTTTACTATAATTATTAGTTTAAGGCTTGGCACCGACTTCAAACCTATTAGTAAATAGCACATATAAATACCTAATAGGTAGCGTGTAATTAATATTAAATCTTTATTATTTTTTAATTTTTAGTTTTGAAGTCGGTTTTTATTTTAAATAAACATCGGGATAGCTGTAATTAGATAAAACATGTTTATAAAATAAAACTAATGGGTCTACCTGAATCAAACTTTCATGGGACTAATTCGAAACTAATCCGCATCAAACAAAGAAAAATAATTACGTAAATTTGGTATCATAAATAAAAAATACCGGCCGAATTGAGAACCTCGTTTTTTAAACTCGATTAAAAATATTGTCATCGAAAACCACGTTTAAAATACTGTTTAATTAGGTAATCACTGACTTCGTTTGTTATGTTCATGTTGCGATGATAGTGAAGTAAAATTGCGCAAATATTTGAGTATTTTGCGTTTCTAGTTACCGACGGACACACACAGTACAAGCAGTCACTTTACTAATGTAGATCAATTTGTTGAACTCATTCGGTGAAATATCTGCTCTGTTTCCAAATTCTTGGCTTTATCTTGCAAAATCATAAGCAACTCAAAGGTTTTATCGTAATTGTTTGAATTCATTAGCGTTAACAAAGCTCCACATTCAGTTAATTAAGCTTCGCTAATCTTAGCTTTGAGATAAAGCCTTCTCTTTGTCAGTCTCACTGCCCCATAATTTACCTTTATTTTCATCTAGGTATTGTTCTCGTAATAAGTGATTTCTGAAAATGCTACAGTTTTTAAAGTTTTGGAAAAATACAGTTGTGATAGTCTATTTAATTAGCAATCTGGGTTTTTATGAGGTACGTAATTTGTCGGTTACACCCGTTTGCCAGAATTTCATTTGCCATAATTTCATCTGCTATAATGGTCAACAGGCATAATATTGTTTCTCATAATATGTCATACTCATTGTTTACTATATTAGTCAGGTGCTGGAAACTATGTTTCCCATAAAGTCAATTTCAATAATATCATTTGCTAGCATGATTGGAAGCCGTATTATCACAAGTAATAACATCATTTACCATAAAAATAACTTCTAGAAAAAGAACATAAATTCGTTTCATCTAAATGATCAATTATTGTTATATGGTTTCGGTATGGTTTATTTTGGTTAGGTTAGGTTAGAACACGAAAGACAACGCACGAGCCGAGCGAGCGAAGCGAGCGTGCCGCGGCAGCGGCCGGCGAAGTCCCAGAAAGCTAATAGCTTTTTAGAACAATTGCGTTAGGTTAAATTTGAACAGAAGCGACTTTGATCGTATAAAAAGGTACTAGATAAATATGTATTAGAAATAAAGATGACTCTAATACGTAATCATATTCTCGTACTGTTAGAACATGAAAGACAACGCACGAGCCGAGCTAGCGAAGCGAGCGTGCCGCGGCAGCTGCCGGCGAAGTGCCAGAAAGCTAATAGCTTTTTAGAACAAATGCGTTAGGTTAAATTTGAACGGAAGCGACTTTGATCATATAAAGAGGTACTAGATAAATAGGTATTAGAAATAATGATAACTCATATTGTCATATATTTGTCAGAAATACACAATCATCCTGTGATATATTTATTACAATTTACATTTTACTTCATGCAAATAAAAATGTTTGTAAGGCATTTAAATATTTTGTTGAATAAAATTATTGCAAGTAATAAAATGGATAACAATACGTATGGCACTCGTATCAATATGGAAACTAGTTTTAGGGCAAATAAGAGTATTTCACAGGTATGTTATGGTTAACAAAACATTCGGGCAAACAAAAATTCGGGCAAATGAAATTCTGACATTTGAATATATGGCATATATTCTTCGGGAAAACAATAGACAAGCGTAATTTGCGTTTGCTATATGATAAGTCCAAGTGTAGTCTAAGGTTATGAAAACCGTATAATATTCTCAGACCACAAAATTCTGGAAAACCCAGATCTTTTTGTGACAAAATCTAATTCCTTTGTAGTACGAAGAATAAAGGAACTGACAAGTTGGCACACCTGTCGCGAACCTTTCATCTGTGTCGAAGTACGTTCGCGGCTAATTTGAAAATGTAAAACTTATTAAACTTTGTTTCTCTTCAGATATGACGGTGCCCGAGGCCTACGAAGTCATAAAACTGTGCATTCAAGAGATTCACCAGCGCCTAGTAATCAACATGCCCAACTTTGGGGTGAAAATCATATCTAAAGAGGGCATAATCAAGCTACCAACAATTAAATCAACATTAGTCGTTCAAACTTATAGTTAAACTACTAACCATAGAATCCATACGACTATTAGCAGTGCTGTACACACTCCCCACACGTCAAGAGCACAAACTACTCATATACATGGCTTTAAAAAGTCCAATTATACCTAAAAACAAAATGTGTAGGAACGAGTATCTATTTTAATATAAATCACTTTTGATAGGTTTTAAAACATTTATATTGCTTGATTAAATAAAAGAAACTGATCAAAATATAACTTTTAACATTTCTTATGACTTCAGGTTTGTAATTAGTAACTGTTCTCGGATTTCGAATTAATCAAAAGGGATTATATAGGTGTGCAGCTGTGTGTACTACAATTTCACAGGATTGGTACCGCCGCATCCTCTTGTTGCTTCAAAAGCCTAATGCTAACTAATATCGTGTTTCGTGCTGCTGTTGGAGAGTCCCGTTTTTCCAATAGCTGGTAAAATCGCACATAATATAACGATGCATAACATAATATAGGTGGCAGTTTTCTCTAGCCATCGGGAAAGTCGTGCATTTGTTCGATATATTTTTATACTTGACATCTTATTACTAAGTGGTATAGTTTTGCAGCGACTCGCCCAGATTGGTACCACTGCCTTGCATATTCCTGGCGCCATAACGTTAGTGCTTGCCGTTGACGTGTTCCGAATCAGATCATAAGGTAGCCGGTAAACTTACTTTTACTCGAGGCATAACATTCCAGCTTCAGGTTAGCAACGCACCATTTCCACCTTTAATGTCTCTAGGCGGCGTGAATTTCTTATCATCAGGAAATCTGTCTGCTTTTTTGTCTTCCAATATCATAAAATAAACTACTTATAGGCTTCAGCAATAAGTAACAAGCCTTGAAAATTGTCAAAATAACTTTTCATTATACGCTTAAAAATGTATAGTGTATAATTATCCGAATAATAATGATCGTTTTTCTGATCATCACACTTGTTTTATAAAGCAGCTGGATCTATTTTATCGACCAACTGCGGCTCGGCTCGGGTTCGAATCCCGGGTCGGCCAACAAAAAGAAAATTGGATTTTTCCAATTTTCTTATAAAAAAATGTTGGTCGGGATTGGAAGTGTGCCCGGTTGGCGATAGGCTTGCCACCTATCACATTGTGGGACTTAGTATCTTCGGCTAGTCATGGGTGCCTTGGTTGTACCTCTGCCTACCTCTTCGGGGATATGGGCGTGAAGATACTTTTACTTTTTTATTTCTATTTATTAGAATCGTTGACTAACACCCATACACAAGCATATAATTTGCTTTGTTTGGGGTTAGATTCGATTTGTGTGATTTGTCCAGGGATATTTATTTATTTATTACTAGCTGACCCGGCAGACGTTGTTCTGCTATATTTTTAATGTGATTTTAGTAAAAAAAATTTTGGGTGAGTCACCCTCATCACTTATCACACTCATCACCTACTCAATAAGCTCACAAAATTTCATGAGAATCGGTCAAGCCGTTTCGAAGGAGTACGTGAACGAACATTGTGACACGAGAATTTTATATATAACATTAACTACAAAGAAAGTGCTCGAGGCTTAATCCCGGTCGCTTCAGTGCTGTACCCGGGAACCAAAAATACAAACACAGGCAAAGTCCTGGTGACAACTAGTTACGTAATAACATTGTAAGATTAAATAAGAGGTCGTTTATAATATTACAAAACCTTGGAGCAGTTTCAGACGGACGAACTTCTTAATGGTGTTAGATATACACACGCCTGTTTGCCGACTGTCGTCACCACGATAATGTTCGCCTCACGCACCATTCATTATCACCTAGTACCATCTCAGCTGATAAGATATGTGGAGAAATTCCTTTTTAATCACTTATACACAAAAGATGTTTGTTTTAGAGTAAGATATGGTAGAACATTGAGGCACACATTATTTGACATAACATATTGTGTTACAAAAATAGAAACTTTTCCTCGTTTTCGTCTTGCGCTTAATTACACATATTCCTACAACTTCCTTCGTCGCTATTTATCTTTTAGAATTATAGAGACGCGTCAAATAAATAAATAAAGGATTTTTAATTTTAATATTACTAACTTCGTAACGATGATTAGGTGGGAGATCTCTTGCAATTCATCCGAAACAGTACCACCGTTTTACTTATTCCTGTCACCACCAAGTTAGTGGTCGTTTCCATAGAGTTTCAGTTTCCGAGGTTAGGTGGGCCAGTATTTAGACAAGTCTAGCCTTATTATCCCAGATTGGTAGGCAACGAATCTATACCACTGTTGATAATAGATATTGATGTTGTTTGTTGCTTTTTGTTTTCTTTGTTGTTTGCATACGTAGTTTCTTTACCTTCCAATTCAATTTGAATAAAAACGTTTTCCTTTTTCCTCGTCTGTCCTATCGTTAGAACTTCGACTGTGACCTATAGACAAATTATAATTTGCCTGTTTCATACGTAACTAATCGACCGGGCAAAGTTTGTATCGTTTAACATTAACAACTTCTAAAAGTTTGTTTAGGTAAAATCAGTGTTATTTTTTATATAAAATCAGTCAAGTGTTATTTTTCATAGTTTCCCTGCAATTTTCTGAATTTTTAACCTTCTCCTGATAATAACCAGCACAACAAAAAAAATTAGCGAAATTGGACATTCGTGCCAGCGTGATGTGATCGCCAGGCGAAATGAGGATTATTTTTTTATATACGAGTATATATAGATATCTGATTATATTGTTGAAGTAATGCTTAAATTTTAAGTTTGATTTATGCATATCAGATAGTAAAAAAACTTTGCACTTTTCCAGGAGCAAAACCATTTCTTTTATTTTTTCTTTTTGTGTGTTTGTCGGTCTTAATTTGTCCGTTAAGCACAGGCTAACTACTGAATTACTCGTATTGTTGCCCGGTTGTTGATTTGGAGTTGATTAAGAGAAAATCTAACGTTTCATGTGTATAATCTGCTTGCAATAAAAGAAAGCATCTGCCGTTAAATTTTAATCTATCTGTACATAAGTGTATAAAACTCTCATAAAACTATAAGCTTTTGAGTTTTTACGGAACCTTGTTTGACCAAACTTCGTGAGTAACTATGTCTAATTTGATCAAACTTAAAAGAGACAGTTTTTATCTCTTCACTTCAACGTTTTCCCTCGGAAAATCTATACTTTATAAGCAGGCGAAGCTGCGGGCCATAGTTTGTAAAACGAAAATATCTTACTAACAAAACCCTAATAGGCCTCTTATATGTAGACATAGTATCTAATTGCGCTTTAGACAGGTTTCATCAAAGTCTGTCAATTAACATTGACTATAACTTGATTAAACATTATTGTAGGAATAGTTAAGTCGAGCAAACCTGCGGCCACAGGGTATACAACAGTTTTTGCCAGCTCCATACAGTACCTACCTATTGTTATAAAACTTTGCAAGACAAACAATAGAAATATTTTCTGCCATTCTGCCGGCAAAATATTTATTAATTATTTAAACGAAAAGTTTAAATACAAGGTAATTAGTGAACTTCCCAATTATCTTACTTATTTAAATTAATTACTTAAGGAAATTGTAGGAAATAGTCGGTGGAATACTGAATAACAGTTCGCTCGGATTGATACCGAAGCCAACCCCCGGCGCCCTCACAATACTTTCAGAGTACAGTAAAGGGGTCATTTATTTTGTTTTACTCAAAACTAATTACTGTTGCTATAGTGTTTAGCCGTTTGTTTCCCTTGGCACTACTGCGTGGCATTACTAGTAATGACACGGGTATTTTTTATTTCATTTATTTATACTAATGGTTCTCGGAATTGTTAAACGTAAGTACCTAACACATTAGATAAGAATTTTTTGAAGAGCAGCATTATCCTAGCACATGTTTTACTAACTTAAATGGATAATGCCTATATTTAAGGGACTGGTGGTCGCCCATTGGTTGAAATTCGACCATAATATTTTTTTATATCTAGTTGATAAGAACGCCATCTTCATTTCCCAAGACCAACTACTTTGTTTCCAAACTGTATGGTGCGCCATTTGTAATCTTTTATCGTTATCATCAATATATTTGTTTGTGTGTGTCCAAATCATGGTAGTGTGGGTAATGTTTTATTTACTGATTTAATGTACTTTATAAGCATTATTATTGAAAAATATTAGCGTTCTGCACTTCTTCTACACATAAACTATAAGTGTGCCAATTTTATGCTTCTGCATCCGCGCACTTTTCGTAAAATGGGGTCCAACGTTTTGGCAACACGTATTAATATATAGATTTATTTGTTATATTAATATTTTTATAGAATAGAATAACTCATTGTATTAATTATATTATATTGTATATATATTATATTATATTATATTTATTTATTTATTACATACATATAAAAATGTCAGTCACAGGAAATGCAAGTTTTCCCATGAAACTACCGGTACCTAGCAAGGAATATAAATACTTATTAGCAAGGGACCCGTAGTGTCACGGGGAAGAAAAAATACTCGTGCACCTACCAGTGGTGCCATGCAATTGTGCTTAAGGAAACAAACGCGTTTAGCGATCACCATTATTGTATCATATGCTGGAGAGCACTGCAGCTGATAATGGCTTAAGATTCTGTGCATAAGATAGCGTTGTGGTATTAAGCATGAAGTCTTTTAGCTACGGTTTTCTCGTTCCATTGGAAGAATCGCTTGGTTCTTAAAACATAAAAGAAATAGTTCATCTCATTATGCGAAATACTTAGTAATAATGTGGACATGTGGGATGTTGATAGTAGTGTCAGTAAACGGTCTTATAGCGAAGAGTCTCGATCAACACCTTAAGAGAATCTCTCTGCAACCTTGGGTTAAGGGCCGTATTCAGAAGGCAGCAATTTTGGGGATGGCACGCATTGTGCGGGGATTCCTCAGTCTGTCTCTCTGACCACTGACGGTTTAGTTGCAAGACCACCGTCTTTCGAACTCTATTTTTTATGTTTATATTTTTAATGTGTTTTTTTATCTTAAATGTATAAACCTAGAAAATGAGAAGCAATGTGAATTAATGATAATATTAATAACATTTATTTTCGCAAATAGGGTAAGGAGGATCTTAAATACTAAACAAGCTCTTAATCCTATTTTACCAAATAGTTGGCATGCAAATATTTTGAAGAACTCATATTATTCATTATATGGTACTGTATATAAAATTATTCCATCATTAAATTAAGATTTCTATTTTCAAATTAATCACTTTCACTAGTATATTTAAATCATTATTAACATATTAAATTCCAATACATGTCAATTTATTTTTTTTTGTAATAAAAGATAATGAGCGCCTCTGTGTTCTTGCGGCTCAGAGCCCTGAGTGTATTGGCCACATGTAGTTTTCACTTACCATCGCGTTTACGTTTTTAACTCAAATTTATATGGGCTTTCGAAAAGCGCCTCTAGTGGTCACTTCAGAAAACTGTATTTGCTAGTGTTTTGGCGAAAACGCTAAACTCGGTGTAAACGTGACAATTTTGTTGACGTATTACGGCTATTTGCGAGTGTTTTGGCCTTTTTACGTAGAAACTGACGTTTATGATATTCGAATACGTCAATGCAGTAGTTTATTACTGTCAAGTTCTTTCGGTTGATATTTTGTCAGTGAAAAGTGGAAACTTAGATTCCAATATTTTAAGTATTCTAAATAAGCTAATAATAATTACATTTTGTGTACAATGATTGTCATAAAAGTGATTTGGGAAATATAAAGAGATATCTGCACGCTATTTTTTTTCTTAGCAAATGTTGCAAGCTTCTCAAGTTCAAGATGAGTGATTAAGCCTTTGGGCTCTGGGTTTGTTCACACTTTGTGAGCTGACTGAAAATATGTGGCAGCATGGTGAATGATCAAGAACAGAACGGAAGACGGCACGCATTGTGCGGAGATTCTTCAGTTTGTCTCCCTGACCACTGACGGTTTAGTTGTAAGACCACCGTCTTTGGAACTCTATTTTTTATGTTTATATTTTTTAATATGTTTTTTTATCTTAATTGCATGAACCTAGAAAATAAGAAGCAATGTGAACAAATGATAATAAAAATAATAACATTTATTTTCGCAAATAGGGTAAGGAGGATCTTAAATACTAAACAATCTCTTAATCCTATTTTACCAAATAGTTGGCATGCAAATATTTTGAACAACTCATATTATTCATTATATGGGTACTGTATAAAAAATTATTCCATCATTAAATTGTGGCAGCATGGTGATCATACTTATATTGATGTTTTAAATGCTTTATGAATCAGTGAGCCGATCGCCTCAGATTTTAGTATTTTGATGCAAAAAGTTATTCTAGATAGAAGAGATTAGTTTGCAGTATACAAACGTACAAGGCGTTTTGTATACACTCTAAAAACCAGGAAATAAACGATCACAACAGCACAGAGCCAGTTAATTGACGTCATACTAACTACAGATAGTTTGAATATATTTAATAAAATACCGACAGAAATAAACAATTTGGTCGCGGGGGTGGATGGTGGGAACGTCAGTTAGGCTTGTCACATTCTGTGTCGTTTGGAGGATTATTTGCCACACAACACTGCTTACGCGAAATTATCAAAATAAAGACTTATTTTACATCTGTTATAATGAGTTTCCGTAAAGTAACGCCTGATTCAATAAAATATTTTTTTTAAATTATGCAACAGATTTTGATGCAGTTTTTTACTAGATAGAGTGACTCAAGTGGAAGGTTAACGTGTATAATAACATAGAAGTTTGTCTTTTATCGCGAGACACTGCTCGTGTCGGTATAGATTCATATTCTTGTAACAACTTGGCACACATATTCCGTAAATGAATAACATACATACATACATATCTTCACGCCAAGTCCCTTACGGGGTAGGCAGAGAGTATCGAGTGCCAGACCTCACGATCCTGACAAACCTGTCTTGCTTCCTTCACATTCATAACCTTTTTCATACAAACACGCCGGTTTCGGAGACTTTTGACACCACCCTCGGATAATATCCGATTCATCTGATCGTGAAATGTCAGCCTTGGTCTCCCCGGGTACCTACATCCATCCCCATTCGCATTGTATATCTGCTTTGTCAATCTTTCATCTGTCATTCTTTCCACATGACCAAAGCAGCGGAGCATGCCCTTTCGCACTTTAACACCAACACTTTCTTTCAATCCCACTCTTTCTCGGATCTCACTGTTACGAATACGGTCAGCGAGCGTTACACCACAGATTTTCCGTATCATTTCGACCGCATTTATCCTACTTTCATGCTCTTTCTGACATACCCAACTCTCGCTTCCATACAATAACGTTGTAAATTAATAATTAAATGAGAAATCGAATATGATACAACGTCAACGTGTAGTTCTCTTATTAGTCTGTGGGCTTGTCTTTGAAATGTACTGACATTGTTTTAGTTTCATCTCTTTTTATATTGTGGGGCTAAAAGAAATAGGAAATCCGCAAAGTAATAAGACAACGTCAGAAACTATGCCTACATTAAACAATGACATATGTCGTTATCTACATATGAATTTTTCGTATTATTTACGCAGACATTAGGGAGTAAACTCGTAACTCAGTGAGTTAGAGGTTTTCCAATGGCATTAACTCGCACTTAAAACGTATAACTAGGTAGGTACATGTTACAACTTTACTCACCAACGTGAAAGTTACGTTAGATGATTTTTGACGTTGCCATTACACCCGGCCTACAGGTGTTGTACTTGACTGGAAGTTCTGGGTTCAAATCCCGGGTCGGGCAACAAAAAAAAGTTGGTTTTCCAATTTTCTTATAAAAAAAAAATTTGCTCGGTATTGGATATGTGCCCGGTTGACGATAGGCCACCTATCACATTGTAAGACTTAGTGTCTTCGGCTAGACATGGGTGCCCTAGTTGTGCCTTTGCCTACCTCTTCGGGGATATGGACGTAAAGATACTTTTTTTAAATAAAAAACATTGTAATTATATAGTTAAATAACACATTTAGTGGTAAGAATGTCGTCTATATACTTGTGATAATCTTAAGATATTATGGTTAAGTGACTGTCCTCAACGAAGCAACACAAGGGGCAGGAAATTGTAACAAAAATTACAGCTAAAAGTTACGGATGTTCAAAACTGACCCGAAATCTGATTGCTTCATACGCCACAAATTTATAAAAAACTGTAACAAATTGCCTTAAATTTTAATGTTAATCTCACTTGATACACATAACACTTTCCAAAATTAACGTGATTGTTAACTGGCCGCTGGTTGTGCGCATTCTAAATAATTACCAAATATAATGAGACTATTCGAGATATCTTACTAACAAGACTAAAATGTACTGTAATAATACATCCTAAATGTAACCTACTATACTGGAAAACGTGAAATAAACGTTTTCACTGATGGGATGTGATGACCCATTCCCCCCCTTTTGATAATATAGTAATTGAGATTACTGGATTATTCTAGTGCAGAGATTGGTATCACTTTAACTAATAAAGATGTAACGACGTAAATAGCCGTTGTGTCTATGGTCTAGCGCAGAGGTTCCCAAACTCTTTTCGTCTAACGCCCATTTTAAAAGTCAGTAAGCTTCTAGCGCCCCCTACTTTTTTATCTTAAAAACCTCAATAACGCGTAAGTTTCGCTTAGAATTTAATTAAAACTATATTCTAAACGAGACTTTTCTTAGCAGAGAGAGTAATAATAATGCTATTTGACAATGTCAAGCGTGTCTTACACAAAACCATTATCCTATTTTATCATATAAGTTATATTTCTACAATAGTATATGAATATGGATGTTGTGTAGCCTGAAGATTTTAATTTCAGTGAGTTTTAATGTGAAGTAGTTTGAGTTTCAAGTCACCCATCGCCACTTTCATTTTCGGAGCCTCTTGCCGCCTCCCTCGAGACGTCCAGCGCCCACAAGGGGGCATTATCACCCACTTTGGGAAAGACTGGTCTAGCGGTTCAGGTGTTGGACTTGCCTTCATGAGGTCCCGGGTTCGATTCCCAGGTCGGGTAGCAAAAAGAAACCTGTGGTTTTTTAAATTTAATAAAAAAAATGTTGCTCGGGATATCACGTTTTGGGGCTTAGTATCTTCGGCTAGTCTTGGGTGCCTGGTTGTGCCTCTACCTACCTCTTCGGGGATATGGTCGTGAAGCTACTAGCCATTGCCTTGTTCCTTACTAGCGTGTATAACTTGAATTATTGGCCCAATAAGCCGGTGTCTTATAAAAATAAGTTCACACTCGTTATTTCCGAAGAAGTAATCACAGGTACATCCAGGGCACAAAACCAGGGAAACTTGCAGGGAAAGTGGAAAAAACGATACTCTAAAATTTTTTCAATAAACTATTAATGTCGAGCAATACAAAGTTCGCCGGGTAGGCTTGTAGAATTATAATAAAAAAAAAAGTATTAACATGGCAACACGAAACGCTGTTTTTGTCTATTTTCGTAGACAACTTTAAAATGTGATCCCACCGAGATGACACTGCTAACTTGAAGATACCGACATTTTTTACCGTCATTCTCCAAATCCAGCTATTGTAGTCTTTGATCGAGGTTGCTTGTTACAAGTTATTAACTATGGCTTACGGCTTAACTCTCTGCCTTAAGAACCACATCAACAACCGTTTGGAGATTAACTATAATAGTACAGAGTTTTTTGAAGTTATACTTCTTTTGGCGCGTTAGGAAAAAATGATGAGGGTAAATTTTTACGATGCGCGCGCACACCGTCACGAAAAACCGACATGATGAAGTTAGCTATAGATAACATTTTAGTTTTTAAAAAGATTTTTATCTTATTACGCCGAATAAGTATAACTTCTAACGCGTGTACATAAGTACACACACAATTTTTTTAAATTGATTACATATATGTGAAGTATACAATTAAGGTGGGTAAATACTTAATATAGTAAGTAAAAAGCAGAATATTTGTTAAGACACGACAAAATTAATTGAAAACACTAATTAAAAACTGATGAATAAAAAATATAATAAATATTATCTTCACGCCCATATTCCCGAAGAGGTAGGCAGAGGCACAACCACGGCACCCACGATTAGCCGAAAACACTTAGTCCCATAATGTGATAGGTTGCAAGCCTATCGCCAACCAGGCACACATCCAATCAGAAGCAACATTTTTTTTATTAGAAAAATTAGAAAAACCAGATTTTATTTTTGTTGCCCGACCCGGGAATCGAACCCGGAACCTCATGAGGTCAAGTCCAAAACCCAGACCGCTAGACCACAGATGCGATAATACTGACATATCTTGTAGGTACATAGTAATAAAGTGTGGAGGTTACATGAGTATTTTAGTAGTCAGTGTGTCAGTATTTTTTAAGACTTGACGTATCTACCTCGAAACTTGTTTTCGGTATTTCCCATAGTAAAATATTACATTTGTAGATTTATATTAACAGTAATATTTATATGTGTGCAAACAGTAAAATTATTATTTATATCCGAGCAGTGTTATTTAACTTTCTCCCAATATATATTTTAATAAGTTTATGTCAGTTGTAAGATGGCAAACCTATTGATGTCTTATTTCAGAACATTCAAATAAAGTTGACCGAAATTGTGCTAACTTTGCTGAAAATTTAAGCACCTTTTTGTTATGACAAAGTTTAATCGGCATACACAAAAGCGCATCATTTTTCATCAGGGAAGCCCAGGTGGGCACAAAAAGCGTCCACACTCCCACCGTCCGTAATTTATGAGGTATGAATGCTGGAGACACCTCTTATGAAGGGATCCTTCAATTCAGGACGTAGACCTTTTTTAGTTTAGGTAGACTGGGTAGAAGTCAAAAGCATTAACTTTCGATTAGAATGAAATAATCACAGTAAGTAAACATATTTTTTTTTATATATAACTAGCTGACCCAGCAAACTTCGTATCGCTTGACATTAATGCTTCGACAGTAGCGCAGTCTGTCGGATCTCATGTGAAACATTCCAAAATCAACAACTACTTATTATTAAAAAAATAATTAAAAAAACATTTTCCAGTGGACCATATTGTAAATCTAAACCATTCTCGAATCCCCTTAAACACACACAAAATTGTTTATCAAAATCGGTCCAGTGATCTAGAAGGAGTTCAGTAACAAACACACGAACACAAGAAATATATTGAGTTATGTAACAACAAATTCAATCAAAAACATTTAGGATTAGATTTGACATTTTGAGTGAACCTTATTTTTTTATTTCATGCCTAGTACGAATGCATTTCTACATTGAACTAGTGGCCGCCTATTGGTCGAAATTCGACCATAATTCATTTTAATATCTTGTTGATAAGAACGCCATCTTCATTTCTCAAACCAACTACTTTGTTTCCAAACTTTTTAGTGCGCCATCTGTGATATTTTATCGTTATCATCAATATATTTGTTTGTGTGTGTCCAATGCATGGTAGTGTGGGTAATGTTTTATTTATTGATTTAAGATACTTTATAAGCATAATTATTGAAAAATATTAGCGTTCTGCATTTCTCCTACACATAAACTATAAGTGTGCCAAATTTTATGCTCCTGCATTGGCGCAATTTTCGTAAAAAGGGGTCCAAAGTTTTGTCATCACGTATTAATATGTAGATTTGTTGTAACTTAAGTATGTTTCCCTAAGCACTACTGCATGGTACTACTGGTAATGTCATGGGTATTTTTATTTTCCCCGTGAGACTACCGGTAGAACCATTGGTAAACTTGTACTTCCTATGACACTACTCATATATCAGTAGTGTCACAGGAATTTTATTTCCCATAGCACTATCGAGCATCCTAATGGTTTTCCTGTCTAAGACTGTTTTTAAACTACTCGAAGTGACAATGTGGTGACACTTATAGGTAGACCCCACCCAGTAATACAACAAAGACAAAAACAGAACAAAGCACTAAGTTGAGGTTCGATATCCCAGTCACATTCATTGGTGCTCGCGTTGCAGATAATAATCTAATCCGCATAAATAATGATGTATCGGGCTGAGCACTCTACACGTCCACAAAGGTCCAGTGAATTGGTAAAAAGTTAAAAACTATGAAGCTAGCAATACATTAGGCATAAAAAAATCACGAGATATGAAGGAGTTGACTACCTACCTGTTGGGAGGAAAATGTCAGTTCGAATGTACGCATTATCGTGTTTTTCATTATATGAAAATTTACCATTCAATACCATAAGAAAGATTGATCAGAAACAACAAATCATATATTTTTATTTATCATTGTCATAAGAAGCTAATTCTTACCGTGCACTTAAAATCGTTAAAAACTGATAAAATAAAAATTTATAATAGTTTAAAATCTAAACTAAACTCCTTAATGTCTATTGCACCTAAAAATAAGAAAATATATATAATATAAGTTCCAATAAAAAGTGAAGTGATTAAGAAAAAAAAATCGTTGAATAGATACTTTAAACTAAATTTACAGTTTCCAATATCTTTTAAAAAAGTACTCCCAAGAATGCCACATTTTGTGATGAAAAAATTTTTATTTTAATTTTAATTTAAGAAAATTATTTATATCTTTATAGTGCTTTTAGCAGGCATTCCGTTCCGTTCCACCACTACTAAAGGTACACCGCGAATGTGGAACGGAGAGTGCGTGCAGAGAAAAGTGTAAATGGAACGCTCTGTAAGCGATTTCAAAGAAAAGTTTTGAGTTAAAGTGCTAGACATGCTTTGCATAATTCTGTGCATATCCCAACCTTGTTGAATGGAAGCGAGAGTTGCGTAAGTCAGAAAAAGCATGAGAGTAACAAATGTTATAGAAACGAGAGCGCTACGGAAAACTTGTGGTGTAACAACGCTGATCGCATTCGTAACAGTGAGATCTGAGAAAGAATGGATTTGAAAGTAAGTTTTGGTGTTAAAATGAGAAAGGCCATGCTCAGCTGGTTTGGCCACATGGAAGGAATGACAAATGAAAGATTGACAAAGCAGATTAAGCAATACGAAGGTGGATAGATGTAGGTACCCGGGAGACCTACTTTGACGTTCTTGGTTCAAATCGCTCGGGTTTTGTACAAGGGTGGTGTCAAGAGTGAAGATACTCCGAAACCGGCGTGTTTTGTATGAAAAGGCTGATGAACTTGGAGGAAACTAGTCTGGTCTGCAATTCTTTTTGCCCACACCGGCAAGTATGTATTTTTTATTTGAAATCCAGTAAACTGTTTTCTTCTTTTTAGTCAAGCAATATATACAGGTAAGCAGTTTTTTTAGTTTTTGAAACTATTATTTACATTGTTAAGAACATTCTATTCTTTATTGTTTCTGTAGAGTCATTAGTAACGAAGGAATTCACGGGTAGTTTTAATGTATTAGTCTCATCAACCAATAACAATAGTAGTTCTATGGAAAAGAAAAAAAATATCCGCGACACTACCAGTAGCGCCACCCAGTAGTGCCTAGTCAAACAAACAAAAAACATATTCATTGTGTTTATTTCATTTTAATCGAAAGTTAATATTTTTAACCGTTTGCTGACTTCTTTTGGCATTGGAAGGCAAACAAACAAACAGAAAGGTCTGGTTAGATGGGATGTAAACTTGACGCTGCAATCTTTAGCCTCTTAACTAAGTAAGGCTTACTCTACTCTCGGGATCAAAGCATGACATTGACAGGTGCACACCCTGCTGCTGTTTGGCGGAAAGAAAAATTGAAATATACCACCTAGATTGAGTATATCCTCGTATACGGGTGGTGTCAAGAATCTCCGGAATCGGCGTGTTCGTATGAAAACAGTAATAAATGAGGAAGAAGCCAGAGATTTGGACTTCGATACTTTACCTAACCTAGTAAGGGACTTGGCGTAAAGATGTATTTATAGGGATTACCTAACTGATTTTGTGGAATAGTTGTATAGGTAATATAAATTGGAATCCCCCACTAGCGACTGTTACTGTCGTCACATCGCAACGTCGGTAAATCTTTTAAGCTCTTAAAATTACTTGAAGATGTTAAATTTTCAGACAAAATAAAACTGTGTCATATGCTGTGGTCCGATGAGTAATTACTAAGAATAATAGTTATGAGTAAATAGAAGTACCTTCTTTTATTGGACAAAGAAATTTGATTTGTTACGAAGAACCCGACATTAAACTGAGCTCGAACTTGGTCCGATACTTATTCTAAAACAAAATTTTACTTCACCATTCATCACAAAGGCTGCGGCGCGGAAAATTTGCACACCGCTTGTTCCACCAAAACGTGGATATGGACTTTTAAACTCATTGTGGTTGGAAAAGTTACCTTTCGCTTGAAGAAGTTACAGGGATGTTGAGAAATATTGACGAAGATAATGAGAATATTTAAATTTATCTCTGATAAGTTTTGGCATCAAATTTATAAAACCTGTTATTTTTTTGGATTTTGTAGCTTGATTTTGCTTCAATGGTTACAGAAACAATTATCTTTGGACAATTTACATTAAGTATTCTTACCGGAAAGTAAGGAAATTATATGTTTATACTGGTCTATTTAATCTTTACAAATAAAGCGATAAAATTAATAAACCAGACACTCAAAACTACTACTACTCGTGAGTCTAATCCGAACTTCGCATATTATGCTACCGAACTACTACGCTAAAGCGTACACCAAATTGTAATAAAATTAATAATTTAAAAATGAAAAATTAATGAGAAATATACCTACGACTCGTCAGTGTTGGGACAAACCTGACTTCGTTTATTAGAATATATAAAAATGAATTACTGTTCGACCACGGAGGGGCGATACCACAAACGACAACTAGTGTTAAATAAATAAAGTCACATAAGCAACAGATTACGGGTTACAAACACACGTAGGTACCTAACTCGATCACACAGATATAGATTTATGAGCCCCGATGAAGCTGAAGAACTTCGTTTGACGTTAATAAATATCGACATGTGCACCACCCCTAAATATGATGTCTTTGTGAGATACAATTAAAAAGTTTTACATTTTGATTAGAAGATTATTCTGTGAGGATTGCTGTGTGAATTGTCTGAAGTAATATCTATTGTTATTCTTGTGTTCTCTATAATGTTAGCAATTCATAAAAATACAAGTTTTTGTCACAGGTTTAAATATTCATTAGGTAATACAGTTTTGCCACAGTCAATGCCGCGACTGAAATAATCTTCCAAACAATCAATGATGACTGGCATTTCTCATAAACTTTATTGCCTTCAAGATGTGTCATGCACTTACGTAACCTTTTTAACCAATTTGACAAAGGACTAAAAAGACAAAAAAATTCAATTTTTTTTTATGATATTGGAAGGCAAACAAGCAGACGGATTTCCTGATGGTAAGAAATTCATGCCGCCTAGAGACACCAAAGGTGGTAATGATGCGTTGCCAACCTGAGACCAGGATGACAGGCCTCGAGCAAAAGTAAGTTTACCAGCTACCTTACCCTCCAAACCGGAACACGTCATGACAATCCGGGCGATTCGCTGCTAAACTCTATCACCTAGTCAGATGTCACGGTATTAGTGACGGTGAGCCTATGCTCGCCTTTTACGAGCTGCCTGGCAAGGAAGGCAGATGGTCTATTCTACAAAGGAGCCCAGACCAACACGGGGAATGGCGTTTATTGCACCCTTAACTTAAAGGTCATGTGATGACTTCAACGAACGAATGACATTTTAGGTATGTGGTCGAGAGAACTTGTTTAATATTAAAACATTTTAACATTTAACTTGTACCAATTTTGAGCAGAATACTCAAATTTATATTTATTTTCTTTTCTTTGTTAAAATACGTATATAGGTCTCTATTTTATTTAAAATGTTATTTAGCTAATTAACATTTCAAGTAAAATAGATATTAATTACGCAAAAACGTACGTTGTTTTAATTCACCTGTACGCGTAGTGATTCTCACGAGGTTAAGAACAGATTTAACGAGCCGGAAAAGTACATGTTAAAATTTTATGTGGATGAGGGTCATGGCGCTCTAGATCACAAGAGTAGGAAATTTAAAGCGTGACGGGTTAAACATATCTAGCTAATGATAAATTATGAATTAATTTCGATGGAGAAATCACATAAATATATCCACCGCCAAAGTAAGCAAACTATATTTTTATACACTGCTTATCATGATCTAGGGATATAACATGTATGGCCTGACAAAATGTGGACTTCTAAATGTCAACATGATCATCATCATCATCAGCCGGAGTACGTCCACTGCTGGACACAATCCTTCCCCAAAGAACGTCACAAGTCACGGTCACCAGCCGCTTGACTCCCCGCGACTTTGACCAGATCGTCAGTCCACCGAGTGGGAGGTCGTTCAACACGGGGCCGCCACTCGAGAACCTTTCTTCGCCAGCGGTATCTTCTAAGATGGCTGGGAACATGGGATTTGCTATTTTAGCTTTAGCTTAAATAATCGCAAAGTCTTCAACCACAGAAGTAAATCTCATGTATATACGAGGGTGGATCCAA
>NJDC01000153.1:401398-439989 GCA_002245475.1 Calephelis virginiensis
ATTTGCCACAACGGTTACACTGCTTACGCGGAATTAGCAAAATAAAGGCTTATTTTACATCTTTTATAATGGATTTCCGCAAAGTAACGCCTGATTCAATAAAATAAAGAATAGGTACCAATATCGATTATAGCTTATAATAAATACCTAATATTCAATCGTAACATATTATTATGTTCGTATAGGTACGTCGTACATATAAAATGTAGAATCACGAGTTCACGAACTTATAAAGATAACCTTGAATTTGAAATACCTACCTACCTACCCGTTACCTAGTTATGTCTGCGCAGATGTATATTTATTATATTGAAAACACTATTGTATTTTTTGCGTATTCTTCCACACGTGTACATATTGAAATTGAAATAAGGCAAGTGCTCGGACACCAACTAGTTAACTCGTTAGACTATGTCCGGTCTTAAATGAATATTGAATTAAAATAAACTATTTTTTTCTTTTATAAAAATCTTATATTTTCAATTCTATTAACTAGCACAACAAAAAAGAATCAGCGTAGGTACTCGTAATTGGTCCATCCGTTTGCGCGTTATATTTTCCACTCCTGGGAATTCGTATGTATGTTAATCAGTTTCTCCGCCATTTCTGAATCTTTTTTTTATGAAAGAGCGTATTTCGAGGTAGCCCCATTACGTCCAAGTTTGGATCTGATGATAGTATTCCAGAGACCAGAAGAAAATACGTAGGTACGTACGTTTTGGTGTATGAAGATGATTTAAAAAAAAGCATCTTCACGCCCATATCCCTGAAGGGCTAGGCAGAGGCACAACCAGAGCACCCACGACTTGCCGAAGACACTAAGTCCCACAATGCGATAGGTGGCAAGCCTATCGCCAACCGGGCACATTTTCAATCCCGAGCAACTATCATTAACATCATATCATAACATATCAAATTTTTTTATTAGAAAATTGGAAAAACTCAATTTTCTTTTTCTGTGTTGCCCGACCTGAGATTAGAACCCGGGACCTCTTGCAGTCAAGTCCAAAAACTGAACCGCTAGACCACAGAGGCGTTTGATGAAGATGATTTACTTATTAAAATCGAGGTCAGTTTTATGCAGTTCTACTGCGCTTTAATTAAAAACTTTTGAAAAAAAAATAGACATGTTTATAACTGTATCCTCCTTAATGGCACACGACAATCACACATCTAATAATCACACGTTAAATATTATTGTACTCTGTGCATACGACTCTCTGATGGTTAGAAGCAGCCGCGGGCTATCGACATCATTATTTTTATAGGTTCGTCGGAGTCCTGAGTCTCGAGAGATTCTCGGGCTGAGCACTCTGCTCGGTCCACAAAGTCCGGTGAAGTTGCAAAAACCGCGAGGTTGGCAACACATTAGTCATTCCAAAAAAACGGTGTCCTGAGCCCAGAAATTTAGGCCTAATGTGAAAGTCTACTCGTTTACCTTAGTGTACTTACAAGTTTACCTTAGTCTGCCCTAACCTCTATCCACCCTTCGCGTTTTGACATAATGCTCATACATTGTATACTTGTTTCCACTTATATTTTTATATAAGTTATAGCCTATATATTATTCTAATGTATAAGCTATATTCCTGTCAAGTTTCATCCAAATTCGTTCAGTAGTTTGTGCGTGAAAGGGTAACAAACATTCATCAGTTCTCTCAAACTGTCTGAATTAGTACCTAGTACCCTGGCCTTCCTGCAGCCTAAGTAGAGCTATTGATTATATTTACACATTTTTTAATGTTATTAGGTCGAGGTAAGGAAAATAATTTGATTGACAATACGAGTATATCACCTTTTTTCTTACAATTTTATTCATATCTAAAATAAGTATAAATATCTTCTTAGAGTAAATTCCAATATTCATCTGAGCGTACATTGTACCTCTTCGGAAATTGTATTTCAACCCTTTTGCCTCAAACCGGTCAGCCTTGTCAAGGGGAGTCCTTACATATTATTTATTGTGAATAACAAGATACTTTTGCAAAAGTTCAAAGACGTGCGACGTAAAGGGTTTTCGAAAGGTTTGTAATCATATAACTTCTTTTGCCTATTGAATTCTTGCGATAATTCCAATTCCTGAATTATAAATCTAGCCCAAATGAAAATTGTTTCTTATCCGAGTTCGGTAGCTGTATCTATATATTAATACGTGATGCCAAAACTTTGGACCCCTTTTTACGAAAATTGCGCGGACGACGGGCACACTTATAGTTTATGTGTAGGATAAGTGCAGAACGCTAATATTTTTCAATAATATTGCTTATATAGTACATTAAATCAATAAATAAACCACACTACCATGCATTTGCACAGATGGGGCACTAAAAAGTTTGGAAACAAAGTAGTTGGTCTTGCGAAATGAAGATGGCGTTATTATCAACAAGATACTAAAATGTATCATGGTCGAATTTCGACCAATGGGCGACCATTAGTATAAGTAACTAGCTGTTACTTATATGTTGCCCGCGTGGTTAATGGTCCCATATGGACATTTTTTTGGGATAAAAATTATCCTTTGTGTTAATCGAAGTTACCCTCTATGTGTCTGCATGAAAACCAGTTTTTGCGTGAAAGAGTAACAGACAAACAAACAAACATACAATATTTCGCCTTTATAATATCATTAACACTCAATAGCCTCTATCCATATTTATGCTGATCCAAACTTAAATAAAAAAAAAACATTTCCTTTCATTGAAAATGAGTAAAATTAAAAATCTTTGAAATTGGCAGCGCTGTTAATTTTGTTGAGATAGCTGGCGAAATTGAAGTGCCGAAGTGCAAATGGAGTGGAAAGATAGCTCTGAACGAATAGTCAGTTACTTCCAGCCCGCCGCGGACACTTCGACTTTATATTTTCTTGGATACGGTAATCGCGATTTGTTTTCGACTCGTTTAATGTTAGGGAAAATATTTAAAAGCATCTTCATCTTCACGCCCATATCCCCGAAGGGCAGAGGCCCAACCGGGGCACCCACGACTAGCCGAAGACATTAAGTCCCACAATGTGATAGGTGGCAAGCCTATCGCCCACCGGACACACATTTCCAATCCCGAGCAACATTTTTTTTTATTACAAAATGGGAAAAACCCAATTTTCTTTTTGTTGCTCGAACCGGGATTGGAATCCGGGACCTCATGCAGTCAAATCCAACAACTGAACCGCTAGACCACAGAGGCGATTGATATTTAAAAGCAACTGAAACATTCATTGGCCTTTTAAAATTTATTTTGCTCAGTTGCTAGCTAGTTTCACGCGGCTTTAGCTGCTAATTTAACAACTACGGGTCTTGGTAAAACACAAAGTATGGTTACATCCTCTTGAAAACAAAAACAAAAACAAAACCGATCCGATGAAAGCGACCAATGCCAGCCTCTCGCCCAATCCCAACACAAACTCTCAAAACACAACACTACAGTCACAGAATAATACTTTCGTCTTTATCGTCTCCTCTAGTCTCGCCGACGAAGAACGCGTTTTCGACCGGCACCTACAGCGACCTCCAATCAAAGAACAGTCCAATTCATCTAAATAATGATGTCTCGCGCTGAGCGCTCTGGTGTTATGTATTTTTAAGTACCTTTATCAGTTACCTAGTAATTATTTATCGCTGACTAGCACCCAAAACATAGTAATTGGCTTACTTCGAGTTTTTTTTATAATATTGGAAGGCAAACAAGTAGACAGAGTGCCAGATGGTAAGAAATTCACGCCGCCTAGGGACACCAAAGGTGATAATAGCGCGTTGCAAACCTGAGGCCAAATCGTCAGTTTGTATAAGTTGTCCAAAGAGTTTATTCATTTGTAATGTGCCTTATCAAATTGCAAAAACAAAACTAAAAACATAAAAACAGCTTTTGAATCTAAATCCTTTTTATTGGAAGTTTTCCAGTGGTAATTCATTTCAATTTATGTGTTACTAGCCGACCCAGCAAACTTCGTATCGCTCGACATTAACAGCTACTACACAATATTTAATACACCGCTAGTAGCGCAGTCTGCCGGCTCCAATGTTGAACATTCTAAAATCAACGACTAATTACAAAAAACAATGAATTAAAAAATATTTTCCAGTGGACCAAATTGTGAATCTAAACCACTCTAGAATCCCCTTGACACACAAAAAAAATCATCAAAATCGCTCTAGTCGTTCGATAAAGAGGAGTTCAGTGACAAAGACACGAACACAAGAAATATATAGATATATTAATATAATGATTATGGAGTAACGATATTGAGCTACGCGACGCCAAAAATAAAGTTTCGCGGAACAAAAGATATTTAAGACTTAAAGGAAATAACAAAAATAGGTAACTTTTATCAAGCAGCGTTTTGGGTAGCTATCTTACTTTTGTAAGTCGTTAAAATTTAAATTACTTACTTGTATTCAGGAACTAGTTTTGCACTATGGCTGAATGTCTGATATACATAAACATTAGATAACAGTAAACAGTGTGTACCGTAAACACTATACAGATAAATAATATCTGTTCAAGAATATGTTCTCTTTTTACTTTTAAACGCCTTCCTCAGAGACGGCAGGCCCAGCAATGTTTACAACCGTGTAAATTTTTGACTATTTTCCAGGCTCTATGTCAGGAAAAAAATCATGAAACCGAAACTTTTTAAACTAAATTTAAATCGTAAACATTAATTGTAACTCATTTCCTTCTTTTATCAGGGGTTAATTGAGTGTTTAATAGTAAATTGCACGAGCTGCTAATCTAATACTTGCGTAGCTGAGTATTCAGTTTAACGTTATACTTATCAATAGACGATGGTCTGTGTTGACATACCACCAACATCGATATGATACACCTACTTAGAGTTTTTTTACTAAACCATTTGCATTAACATTTTTCTAAGTATATAATCATATTGCAAATTATTATATATTGAAGTAATGAAGTTATAATTTCATTAATTCTTTTTTTTTAATTTTTGTTAGTTTAACCTATAAACAAACAGTTTTAGTTTTACTTTGTCCGTGAACTGTATATTTATCAATTTTATCTCTTGCGCGTATTCAGTAATAGGCATTTAATATTAAAGATACCGCATTATCGCGAGCTCCTTTGTCGGAGAAAAACTACTAAACTGTGGTGTTGATATTATTAGACTGAACTGTGGGCCCAAATTATATATTTGTGAGTATTAACTTTAAGCAATGAAGCCTGATACAAATAGAAACGATGTGTCTCCATACGTGGAACAATTGTCTACGAAGTTATATTTTCCGAACGAAGAACCTAATATTGATGTAACTGGAAGTAATGCGGAGGTGGGGTTCGAAGAAATAAGGACTAAAACTTATAAAGTGTTCAAATATCGTTTTGTAATGTTAGCGTTGTTTCTGTTGTTCTCTTCCTCAAACGCCATGCAGTGGACCCAGTACTCGGTGATATCGAACTTGATCGAGCACTATTATGGTGTCAAGAGCATCCTGGTGTACTGGACGACGATGGTGTACATGGTCACCTACGTGCCCCTCATATTTCCCGCTAGCTGGTTACAGGACAAAGTGGTAAGTAAGTTTACTGTCCTTTCCTTTTTTTGCTTTTAATTAATGCAAAATTGTAAAGGAACCTGTTTAAATAGATTAATATTTTATTAAATAATGTTTTAATAAGTTTTGTAGATTTAGGAACTTATGACATTCAATTGACAGATTATCATTTATTTATGTGAAAAGACAGAGAGCAGGCACATAGCTCTCGTAAAACCCTTGGTCTATATACACCATAAATAAGGTAGGAGACCCAGACCAATACGGGAATGTTTACTTAGTATATTTAACGATTATATTCATGTATATTGTTAAATTGTAAGTCTTACGTTTAAAGTGAATAATAATGGTATTGCTAGTTTCGATTATGGTTTTGATGTTAAAGTTTTACTACATTTCAAATAACAAAAAAGCATTACAACATTCGTTCTACTACTACTATGATGCGCAATAAGAAAGAAATCCGTAAGTTTGTTTATGTTAGGTACATAGTATGTTCTATGGTTTTATTCACATATTTATCTAATGGCACAATGTTATTATAATATTTAAATATTATGATAGTAATGTTTTTGACGAGCAGCGCTAGCTAACTTGGTAACCCCTTTGTGTTGATAGCTACTGACAGTGTATAAAGAAAAATTTAAAATGCTGTTATTTTTTTATCCTAGCAATTTTTGCAGTTTTTCAACACAAGCACCTTTCTTATTTTAATGAAATATTTAAAAAAATACCCAATTGGTCAAGTTTATCTCGAGTTTTGGGCTTAGAATATATATACATTTAAATAAGGAGTCATAACTCGTATACCGACTCAACATAATTTTACTAAACATGACTTATTTAAAACATAATTAATGTCCTTATTAGCTATCGATTTCGCTAGCAGTTTCATTAGCAGTCCATTAAGTAAATGTCTTGGTAAGTGTTTATTTTAATGAATTTATTTTGGGTGTTTATTGAAATGTTACTATATTAAACTTTTCTATTATCGTTGGCTAACGGTATCGTAAAATTTTTTTTGCTTTCCACTGTTATTTCATTTTTGTCAATAAATCGTAACGTGCAATTAGATTTTTCTCCTTTGAATTTAAATCGATTAAGTATATGGCGCCAAGGAAAACGATATGAAAATAAATTCTAGCATGAGTCAAAAATTGATAATAGTGTTTCCACGACAACATCTCAATATCACTATTTTGTGATTAAACTATGCCGTTATCACATCATTTTTGTCTGAAGCTGTTTGCCACTTACACGAATATTTCGACAACACTCTACAACCTTATCTTGATTCTTGCAATATTCTTAGAAAAATTGACACGACTTTAAACATAGGTACGAACGCAAAAGAGTAAAATAATGTTTTTTTCACCTAACAACTTCAATTCATTTTTAACCGATTTTGAAAAATAAAGTTCGGTGTTCTATCTAATCCGATTTAAACGAGATTTTCTTTACTGGATTGCAAATTTCTTTTGTAAGTATTTAAGGCATAACATGCAGGGATCTGTCAAAGATCTTAGGAGATAAACCATGGAACACTGCAACTAGTGATATTCTAGCCGCAATTGTTTGCAAATTTTGGGCATTAATTTGTTCTTAACTAATCGATTTTTAAAATTATTAACTTTGTAAAGAAGTAATACATGAAGGACAAGGATTAGAAAGTCAGGATTGGAATCTGATTTTTCACTTTTGAGTTCTTATATGTCAAGTGTAAAGTCAATTATTTTTTTTTAAATATTTTATGTAACAAAAAGTTTGTATCCAGTTACAATGCTCAAATTTTTATATTTCATTTTAACGTCAACGCCGACTTCTTAATATTGTTTTATTCTTCTATCGAGTACGATAGAAGACTAGTAAGACTAAGTAAGTAGTAAGAGTAAGAAGACTAGTAAGTCTTGGGTTCATATTTTTAATTTAAATAAAAAAATAATATACTTTAATTTGAGTACAGTAATTGGATCCAAACATACCTATTATTTGTTTGAAAATTATAAGAAACTGTTATGTAAAATAAATAAAATTATTTATTTTTACTTCTGAGAACATGTACTTGAAGTCGGTTTAATTCTTTTTCGTATTTTTTACCCTTTTTCGTTTTTTTTGTTTCCAAGGTTTGTTTTTGGTAACACCAATTGCCATTAAAATATGGATTTGGCAAGAAAAACTTATCACAAAGAAAAAAACATTGATATAATAAGTATAACCAAAAAAATTACCAAAATTTAAAGAAATAAATTAAATTGTAAATAACATATAATTTACTATTTTTCCCATTTCATTTCGTGTTTTACAAAGCCAATATTTTTTAAATAACATTTATTTTTTATTATTTTGATATAAATTTATTTACAACTCATATCTATGCAACCATCCACATTGATGATATTTGTATATTTGACTCATATGCATGTCTCTATATCTATGTACTCGTAATATCTTTTTTTTCTAACAAATTAATTCTGTATCATTCAGAATTTGGTACGTAGTAGTTAGTCCTCATAATAAGATTTTATCACAACTGGTAATGGTTTCCATCGTTAGTTAATGAACAGAAAATAATGACCACCACAATAACAAAAAAGTACTAGTTCTAAATTGGTGACTTTTTATTTTTAAGTTATCAGTATATTTAAAGTATCACTAATGGCATCTACTATCTATCTTAAGGCAAGTTTTCACCCAAAGTGCAATCATTGCAACCTTCTCAATACAAATGAATTTATTTTGACTAGACTATTACTTTGTCTTAGAAAATTTATAGAAATATTCCAATCGACATTCTTATCTAATTTAAAAGTAATAAAACTGCTAAACATGAACATCAATTTCAATATCATGTTGTTAATGTTATTATATAAAAAAAAAATCCTCGATTTCGACGTGACTACCAGACTTGGTGGCAATAACTACTTTAGAAATACACTTTTTGGGGTAAAAAAAATCAAAATCGGTTTACAAATGACGCAGTGCTCGAGTAACACTCCTACTTTTTGAAGTCTTACAACTTTTTGTAAATTAACAAATTTTGTAAATTAACATTTACATTCAATTAAATGCGAGTTTTAATTTAACGCACTGGGGTTGTAGCATTAAAAGTAGGTAACATTTTAAAATTTCTGTCTGATCTAAATATTTTTGTTGACAGGTAGCTTACTTTCAATGAATAAATAAATGTTCTTATCTATGTAAAAGAAAGTCGGGTTTGTTACAACAC
The DNA here is from genome assembly GCA_002245475.1 of Calephelis virginiensis. Taxonomy (NCBI): domain Eukaryota; kingdom Metazoa; phylum Arthropoda; class Insecta; order Lepidoptera; family Riodinidae; genus Calephelis; species Calephelis virginiensis. Next base: position 410,135 of record NJDC01000153.1, read on the forward strand.
TTATAACTCGAGATCTGCTGGATCACTTTTCATGGTTTTTGATTCGTTGGATTTATCTTCGCCCCGAATAGCAGAATACACCTTAAAAATAATAAAAACAAAAAAAAAACATAAAAGATGAATCAGTCGTGACAGTTAAACTGATTAGGCTGAAAATTGATAGAGAGGTAGCTTAGAACTAGGAGAAGGACATGGGGTACATTTTATCCCTTACAACAGCGAGGAAACTAGGAAAAACGACATTTTAATTTTTCCCATACAAACTGAACGGGTGGAACAGCTAGTGTTATATAAAAATCAATTGCTGTTCGTTAGTCTCTTCAACCTAGAGAAAAGCTGGACCTATTCCGCCAATTTTTTTTTATAATTATATGTGAAAGTCTATGGAAGGTTTTAAAGATAAGGAAAAAGGAAAAGCTGACAAGAAACTAGGATATTTTATTGAATCAGGCGTTACTTTGCGGAAATCCATTATAAAAGATGTAAAATAAGCCTTTATTTTGTTAATTCCCGAATTTCCCGAGCTCTTCCTATATTCGTGTTCTGGTCGCGGAGGTGGGTGGTGGGAACGTCAGTTAGGCTTGTCACATTCTGTGTCATTTGGAGGATTATTTGCCACAACGGTTACACTGCTTACGCGGAATTAGCAAAATAAAGGCTTATTTTACATCTTTTTTAAGAAACTAGGAAAAAAACACAGTTTAAGTTTTCCCATACAAATGGAACGGGTGGAACAAGTTAGTCAATAACTATTCCTGAACAAGTTACACAAATTGAATCTAACCCCTAAATATGTGAAAAATTATACATATTCTTGTGTTATGGGTGTTAGTCAACGATTCTTATGCATAGAAATACTTTAATAGATACCAGAATAAATTTAATAAACACCCAGACCCGGAAATCCAGACATTTACATTTTCATCACTCAACTAACTGCCCCCGTCGGGTATCGAACCCGAGCTTTGCGGTTTATCAGTGTAGCCTAACTACATTACAAACCGCAAGGCTCGGGCTCACACACAAGCACACACTACACATACTAGCCACTTGACCAACGAGGCGGTCAAAGGAATAAATAATTTGAAATAAAACCAGCAGATTTCTAGTCGGCAATAGTATTTTGAAGTTAAACGATCGCGACAAAAAATACGACATGTATTCTTTGACCAGTCAAAGGGGCATAATCTTGTTATCCCACGAGTTCCAGCGAAGACACACGAGGTGCACGACCTTCGACAATATCTATTTGATTTTAAAAACAAAACGACTGACATATTACAATCAACAGTTTCCGCAGACTTTGCTTTCAGGTACTTACCACGCGGTCTACACGCCAACTTTAAAAGCGTGTAATAGTCCTAAAACTTCAAAATTTCAAAAATCCGCGACAAAACCTTTATGTAATGTAGCTAAAAACCATCTCTATCAAGTCAGCTTTCAAACGGCTCTCCTGATGGTAAGAGATGACCGTGGCCATACACCATAGATGTTAAAGGTACTTCACTGTCTTGTGGTCGGGATGTTAGCCTTATTGTGCAAGTCTACTGCTTAACCTAACCGCCAGGCGAGAACATGACAGAGTCATAAAGGTGGCAGAATAGGTAGGGCGTTGGAACCCTACCTTGGCAAGCTGCTGCATAGCCCTCTGCCACCAGTAGTATTATTAGTGTTGATCTATATTTTAACCAGTTCTTGCCTGTTACGAGTTGCCTGGCAGAGAGATAGATGGTTTTACTCAGCGGACGTATAAGGAGAAAACTAAGTTCAAACTCTTATTTCGAGGTAGCATTTTTTTTTAATAGCAAAGTTTGAATTCCAATTGAAAGTTCCAATTGAAACCTTTGCCCACGAAACTTCAGGAGTATCATTGATGCGTTACCAACCTTTCGGGCATGAGTACCATTTTTTGAAGGTTCCGTAGCCTATTTGTAGATGACTGACAAATTGTGGTTTTCTTAAACCCGTACAGGTTTTATATCATTGGAAGGCAAACAAAAATTTCTGATGGTTAGAATTTCCTAACCAGCGTGATGTTGGGATGTCTTAATGTTAATGCTAAACTTTATGCATGCATATATCTATATGACTTTACCTTTAAACCAGAATAGTAATAAGCACTGTCGTTATCGCGCAAAATAAAATAAAATTGTGGTATGGAGGTGATTAAAGCAATGGTGTCGTCAAAGGAAGATACGTCGCAAATCTCAAACTCGCCAGTGGCATGATAATAACAATTAGTTTATCGGTCTTCTGCGTCTGTCATTTACATTACAAATTACACACGATTACAGTAATGCCAACATGTGATACCATCTATTGCTCTTATCATATCACACCATTTATATTATCTGTGATTAACACTATCATAACCGTCTATGTTTATCTTTCGTGATATTGATTGCTTTTTATAGTTCATTTCTCCCTAGTGGCAAGTAAAGCTTGTAATCTACTTATTCCAGGAATAACTGACTTACTTACTTTCAGTAGTTTTACGGTATACAGGGTTAAATTTAATTACAGTTTTAAATGTTTGGTAATAAATAATTAAACCAGTTATAAATATAAAGAATTGGCTTTAAGTAATTGTGTATGTAATTAAATCATATTTTTTTATAAATATTAAAATATTTGCACAACAAAATATGGAAGAATATGTTGAAATACTTAAATATTGATATAGTGTAAGATGGTGGTTCCTCGATTTATAAAATATTCCATCGTTCGATGCGGATATGCAATGCTTATTTTTTTTTAAAATCAGTAGGGTTACTCTTCGATCTCGATATAATGCGAAATGGACATTGGAATCGTATCTGTCATTTTAGGTACTTTTGAACAGAGTAATAGCGGATTATCAACATTTAGTTACAAATAAATTCAACGAATCCGATAAAATAATTTATTGTTTACTATTAACTAAATGTTAATAATTCGCCAATAGTTCAAGCGTATCTAAACTGACATACTCGATTCTAATTTCTAATATTGCTTTATTTTTAGGATATGTGCCCGGTTGGCGATAGGCTTGCCATCTATCACATTGTGGGACTTAGTATTTTCGGCTAGTCGTGGGTGCCCTGGTTGTACTTTTGCCTACTTTTTCGGGGATATGGGCGTGAAGATACATTTTTTAAGAGTTACCTTACAGTTCACATTAGACGGAAAATTGCTGAATATTGATAAAAATATTGGCATTTGACCTTCTCCTTTTCATAAAGTTTGACGTAAATTGGTATGCATATATACTCTGAACCTTTTTCAAACAATTCTCGTCTGTTTTTTTGGTTTTTTTTTCTAATAATTTTGGTGATACTACGAGTATTTGAAGGATATTCAAAGAAAAAAACAAAATGTAACGAGCAAAAAGAGCCACATGCCTTGTATGTAAAGGCTTATCTTATTCAAATATTTCATTCTTACAAACAACATTTTGAGGAAAAAAATGTTAAAAATGTATAATGTGTAATGTGTAGAGTACAGACGCAGCAGACTTTATAATAGTCATAGATTTTAATAATTAATTTAAATGACTCACCCGGATTGGTACCACCGCCTTACCTATTCTGCCGCCGTAACGTTATGACGTGTTCCGGTTCGGAGGGTAAGGTAGCCGGTGAACTTACTTTTGCTCGGGGCCTAACATCCCGGCCTCTGATTGGCAACGCACCATTACCACCTTTGGTGTCTCTAGGCGGCGGGAATTTCTTACCATCAGGAAATCCGTCTACTTGTTTGCCTTCCAATGTCATAAAAAAAACATGGGGAAGCTGTCGGTATACCTTTCTCAGATGCAACATCTTACAGAAAAAAGAATAGTGTAATAGAGCTAGTCGGACGAGGCAATTAGCCGTTTTAGTACATGCCAACAAAGCATGATATCATTCTAGATCTTTAACTTCCCCCGTAGTGTTCCAGGTCTGCTGAGTAGAATAGACCTTCGGCCTCTCTGCCAGGCAGTTCCTAAGAGATGAGCACAGGTTAAATAGGTCATTACCAGCATGAGTAATAGAGTGGAGAAAACAGATAGGGATCCATCGCCTTACCTATTTCTTCCAACACAATGACTTTGTCACGTCTCGGTTTGGAGAGTAGACTCACACAATAGCCGTAACCTTTAACATCTGTGGTGTCTATAAGCCAAGGTTTTTTCGTACCATCAGGAGAGTCATGTGGTTGTTCGCTGACCTCTCATGAAAAAATGGATACATAAACCAGCTGAATATTCGCCGGGTTTAGGGTTTGATAGTTAAAATATTGATAAATATTGATTACGTAATAATTATAACTTGATACAATTTATTTAGAAACACTTGTACTTTCCACAATATATTTTATTATTTTTTATTTTTATGGTTTAGTCAACCGGTTTCGCTATACAAACATCATCAAGGCTATACAACAATAATTGTTGTTGTTAACCATAAAACTAAAAAATAATAAAATATATTGTGAAAAGTGCAAGTGTTTCTAAATAAATCGTATCAAGAATCGAATTCCACAAAGCACCGACGATAAGAAGTAACTTATGAAGTTAATGTTAAAAAAGTGATTATCATTTTAATAATTACTCTCTTTTATAAGAGCGATTAAACATGATGTTAAACAAAAGTGACATCCGATAATCATTAATAAAGTTTTATATACCTAACCATCGAACCTTAACAATAATTTAGTATGCAAGGATACATCTTTATTTGAAATGAAAAGGTTTTTTACATTACGTGCTTGGCACTGGGAACTGCTAATATAATTTTAAATGTCATCCCCTCACTACATACCGGTTACCGATAGCGCCCCATTGTGTCTGCGGACAGGGGTCAGGCGGGAGATAGATGTGCCAGTTCCTACTGAACCACTTCCGAGATCCGTCACTTAGCTTTAGCCGTCATTTATTCGGACACAACTGCTTGCTAAATTATAATAATGGATTAGGACACTACTGTCAGTGCTAAACAAATTCCATGTTATTTGGTGTCTAAAATTTAACTATAAACGACAGATGTTAGCCGCGGTTTCGTATGAGTAGAACTAACTTACTCTTTTCTGATCGATTGAATGAAAAGTGTTAATTTTTAAATTCGCCAAGGTTTTCAGAAATATTTTCATTTAAGCAATTATGCAAATATCTCTAAATTTTGATTCAGTAGGAACCTTTTAAAGAAAAAAAACGTAAATAAATGTGCCCAAATTATAGCATAACTAATTAAAACGTTTTTATGTGATGATAGCCGGAGGATAACCAAAATTTTACATGGGAATAATTTTTTTCATGTTCATTTTGTCAGAGCTGGGTTGTAAATTAAAGTTCTACAATTAATCTAAGGTATTTCAATAAATAGAACGCTGAATATAGACATAGCAAAAATGTATTTTGGTCTGATTATGTATCGATTTTTGTGTATGTTAAAAACTACAAGCTCAACTTAGAACTGATTTTCGTTGTTTGAAACTAACATAAGACCCTAAATGGTAAGTAAGAGCGGAAGAAACTTAATTATAAGAGTACGACATCGGGAGGAAAGCCGCAAGCATTAGCTAGTACAATAATTTGAAATTTCAAATGCCTTGTTGATTAATTCGTTTTGCTTGGGGCCAGGGCTTCAGCTAGGACCCCCTTCCTATGGATTAACCAAATCCATCACTTGGTTTTGGAGCTTATTTGGCCTCGACTGCTTTAGAATTATATTCATGGATTTGAAAACATAAATGGTTCGAGTTATTTGTCAGTATTGTCCAAACAAATAAGTAATGTAGTGCGCGTTTATTATGCTATAAAAAAACATTTTAACTATCTGTTAGCGAAAGCTATGAATTAGGTAGGTATATGTGTTTCACTTAACAGCAGTTATAACTTATGTGATTACTTACTGTAAGGTTAAAAAATTTAATAAAAGAAGTTGTGCGAAACTCAAGAAGATTTAAAGCTCGTTTATGTTATTGATACTCGTAGTTATTATTTTAATAACAAATTTTAATAATAAATATTGTAAATATAAATTTCCGATTTTTAAAGGTGGGGAATTAAAAGTTGTTAACAATTTGAGAACATTTAAAACATGACTTAATTTGCAATTCCAGAGTGCAATATACGGTCCATTACATAATAATGATGTAAATCATTTTTAATTTTTAAATCTTCTTATGTATGAAAATCAGTTGCTGTGCGTTAGTCAAGCGAAAGCAAAAACTAAGAGAAAACTAGGAAACACAACTTTTTAATTTTTCCCATACAAACAGAACGGGTGTTGTTCCACCCGTTCGTTGTTGTAGTTCGTTGGTACAGTTAGTTTTTTTTCCTATGGGTTTACTTCTTTTGTATGCTTTTTTATAGCGTGTAAAAATTGTCAAATACTGTGAAATGTTACTAATACAAAGTGAAAAAATAACCAGTCCATTAAAAATGTAAACCATAAAAATAATCTCTCTCACTCACTCTCTCTATCTTCTCTTTCTTTCTCGCCTTTTTGAATTTTGGTGGGAATACACATTTTGAATGACAGATTACATCAATATCTACACGACACTAGTGTGCTAGACAGGATGTAAAATTAAAAATAACAGTATTTTGTATGCCAATTTGAAGCGTCCTTCTTAAGTAGTGTCCTCACCTACAGTAGTAATATGTCTTCCCTCTAACAATATTTCCTTGGATTCTCGCTACACTTTCAGTACAGCTATTAACGCCAATACGGCGATAAATCAAACATACTAGTATAATAAATGTCAAAAATTATGTAGCAGTACATTATTTTCAGTGGACACAACATTTTTGGTGGTGTACGATAGTAATTAATTTTGGGCATGGCAGAGTATTTTTACATTCTTTATTTATATCTTCGAATCGGTGAGTTTGAACTTTGAAGTATTGAACTATTATTTGGGTAGCCTTAACAGCTTAAATGCTATTAGACAACGTTCATAAAAGTAAACTTTAGTCAGATTTCCTAGCAATCTGATTAAAATGTTCTTATCAATCTTAACTTTTCTTTTCAATTAAATTAGGAACAATAAACAAATTTCAGCGGTTAATTGAAGATTTTCTGTTTAAAATGTAGTTACCTACGTAGCTAGTTGAGATAATTAAACCATTTTTCTGTTTATTCGCAAAATATGTAAATTCTCAATTAACATTGATTAATTCGAGTTTCCATTTACTTGAACGTAATGCGCATGGGAGTTTATACCTAAGAAATACTTGAGCTAATCAGCGTTAATCCGACTAGGAATCGAAATTTTCGACCTTTGTGAAAAGGTCGAAAATCGGTCGAAGAGATGATTTCAATATGATTTCAGTATGTCCGACATTAGGATATTTAATTTGTAATAAGGACAGAGGTTTTTCGGTTCGAGCGAAGCCGCGGACTCTTGCTAACTATTTTGTATATTATATTAGCTGATCCGGCGAACTTCGTATTGCTTGACATTAACATCTATTAACAGTTTATATGGAAATAATAATTAAAATTGAATCGTAGTTTTTCCCACTTTTCCTGTAATTCCCCGGTTTTTTTCTTTATATGATCCTTTTCCTAACAACAACCAATACAATAAAAAAATAAGTAGCAAAATTGGTACATTCCTTCAAGCGTGATGCGACTACCACGCGAAATGGAGATTCATTTTTATTTATATAGATTATATACAAAAAATGCAGAGACTTTATTTAGTTAAAGTGAAGAGTATAAAACTCAGCCCCGGAAGTTTAATTAAATCCCAACGTTGGCTAAGGACTCACAAGGGCTGCCATAGAATTTAACGGCCATTACTTGAAGCTACGGCGTTGATGTTTTGTTAATTCGTCATTTAGACACTTCTCCGCGCAAGGTTTAAAAACCATAACAAAACTCATAATTTCAGAAGAAAGTTGGACGTGGTCGTATATTCGATACCTACATATCCATAATAATGATCATGCCTTTCTGTCAGTTACGCTTTTACAGCTACACCGTTTGACCGATTTTGATTGATTGATGCTTGAGAGCATCAATCAAATCAAAAGGCAGAGGCCGGCCCAACACGGGGAAAATATGTTTTTCAATATCCTATAAAATATTTTTCGGGATTGGATAAGTGCCCTGTAGGCGTTGCTATATAACCCGTAGTGGAGGTACTACCTAGTACCTGGTAGGTACTTACAATCATCATTCGTAGGTGTCCTTGTTGTACCTCTGCCTACGTCTTTGGAGATACGGAGGTGAAGATGCTTATCTATTACAAATATAATGATACCAAATATTTCTGGATAAATTTTATTTAAGAATTAATGAGTGGCTTAGCTTATGATTTTAGTAGGAGGCTAGTGAACGATACAACGAAATATTTAAACAATATTATGTAGCTGACATTGAGAAAGAAATTTAAGGAGAAGGCAGAGAAGCTCAGAACTTTTATATTTTATAATTACAAATTATTTTTATAAAACATCTTTATGGATTATATCAATTCAAAATACATGATCTATGGCATTTTGTTTCAGAGTTGTCTTTATTTGATTTCTTTAAATATATATATAAACCCTATTATATCCACACATCTACACTTTATTAATATTAAATGCGAAAGTCTGACTGTTTGTCTGCCGATTACGCTTTGACGGTTAAATCGCTGTACCGGATGACCAAATTGGATATGCGTATAGTAAAAGACTAGCGTTCAAATATTAGTTAATTTAAAAAAAAAACTCAAAAGATTAAAATTAATGATAAAAGTTTGTATGAAATCTATATCTTCTACATAGAAATAGGTAGGTATAATGTGATAGTTTTTTTAAGTTTTTGACTGACACATTCCGTAAAAACCGTTGATATATTTCTTATCTAAAATTAGTATATTTCTATGCTAAAATACCATAAGTACCTGAGTTTGTACCTAACCGAAATAAATACAAACTTTGTCATTTACAATTTACTAGCGACCCCTCACAACTTCGCATCAAATTTCTGTTATTTACATATTAAATTTTCTCTCGAATGATCTAAGTATTTATTGAAAAAACTGCATCAAAATCCGTTGCATAGTTTTTAAGATCTTAGCATACAAATGGTCATATACATATAGTCGAATTTGTTTTACACTTTACTAGCGGCCTGCCCCGGCTACACGCGTTTATGAAATATACATATAAACATTCCCCTTCAATCACATTATTTATTTTAAAAAAGCCGCATCAAAATCCATTAAAACTATTAAAGATTTAAGCATACAAAGGGACATAGGGACAAAGGAAGCCGCTTTGCTTTATACTATGTAGTCCAGATAGTGACTAGCTGTCCCGCCGAACGTCGTTTCAACCATTCAGTTTGTATAGGTAAAGGTTTAGTAGGGATATAAATAGAGCCTATCTCTATTACATATTAGTGAAGCTCTATTGTGTGTTGAATAGGTAAATGATAAATACAGGGATGGCTGAAACCCTGTAATGGAAATATAATGAAAGAGATGACGAATGACCTTCGTCCAAACCTCTATAGCCGGTATTGTGATGGGCGCGGAACAGTGACTGTCAAATAATAAGTGAGGCAGGGATTTTGTGAAAATGAGATGTATTTTGTGACGCCTGAAAATTTTGAAGAGCAAACACATTTAAAGTGCTTTGCAGATTTGGTTTTATAGACATTTTTTCTATCCTCCTGCTACCCAAGTCGCTATAACTGTATTTTGCTTTTCTGCCCAATGTGCTTCACAAATCATAAAATATTTCAAGTCCTTATTGCCCAGACCATTTTGATGCGAAATTTTTGACATAGACATAAAATATTTAAGTGAGGTTTTTTTCAGGATATTCTAAATCTATACTAAAGCAACCTGCGTATGTTATTCGTAAATCCATTTTGACATTTTTAAAGGACATTGGTCAAAATCCTATAAATTACGTGTTGTTTATTTGTACTTTTTAAGAATTTAGCAAAAAACAAAAGATCAATTAGGAATATGATGTATTTAAATAAATTGCTCAAAAATCACAATTTTCGGAAATTATGTTTTGTTTTGATGTGATTCGTGACTCACATATAAACAAAACATAATTTCTCTTAACTTTCATTATTTACTAAAAAATAAAACAAAAAATCAAAGATCTCTTATAATAAATTATTATTTTTTTCTTTGTCTACCTGTATTTTTAAACAGTATCACAAATTTTCTTACTTTCTTTCTTTTTTCAGTATTTTTTTACTTTCCTTTTAGTTCTTTTAAATATCTTTTAATTTTTTGTTACGTTTTTTAAGTGTGAGATTTCAGTGGCCTCAAGAGATAATAAAAAAAGAACTGGCTTATTGTCAAACTATTTGGTGACAGATAATGTGCCATCTAGTCCGATCAAAGTTTGGGAAGAGTCTCTGCCCTCTGACTTTAGAATGTAATCACTCTTTAGCAAGTCCAGACATCCTGGTGGTATACCGATTTTCATTAAGGTTCCCTTGCAACCTATACCTCTATTTCATAGTTCACACATGGCACATTTCATGATCTTGGTGTAACGCTGACGTCAATTCTTCTAGGCCCTCGAGAAACCCCACGTAAACAACCACGTGAACGACCATGTGAATGTGTCTGCGTTTAACTTCTGTCGTTTCACTTCTTTCGCCGAAGTTATCCGCATGTGATTCGTTACCTATCTCTTATCCAGAAGGATTGCTTTCGCTTTTTGGTTGTTCACGATGATACGTTGGATTAAATTATGTATCATCGCAGTTCTCATCAGGAGGAATGAAGTCACTAACATCTGAACTTTCCAACAAATCTTCAATTTCGCAATTCTTCAACTATGCTTACAAAAAAATAATGCTGTAACAATTATACCCAATGTCAAACAAAAATCACATAATAATATTAACATCCAGAAAATAATAATCCTGCAAGAAATTCACTAATATATATTTTAAAAAGTACCTACTCACTATAGGCTACTCTGCACTTTTTTTACAGATTTACATACAAAAGTTGATAGGATTCTACCAATAAAAACGGATTAAATCTTACCTCTTACTGGACGAGGTGACATGTCGAATACGCAAGGTGTGACTGACAGTTAATTTTTTTTCACTACCTCAATTTGAAGTGGTCTATGATCTGATTAAATATTAACCAATTATTCAAAAAAACTAAAAACGTCCAAACATGTTGAAGATGCAGGCGCGAAATTTGAATATGTTATTTTTGCTTCCCAGTAGGCAGAACTACCAACGTTTTATATTTTTGGCTGGGCAGATCCAAATAACAATTAATGTCATCTGAAAATAACAGTGGGCAGCACCAGGCTATTAATGGTGTTTCAAAACAAGAAGATATTTGTGACAAGACATACACGTCACTAATAGATAATAACTTTACATACCCGAAACTTGTATGAAGCTTCTGACTTAAGTAAGCTGTTTTATGACTATAATAACTCTGAGTTGAAGTACCAATTCGTGCGAACTGCTGTGGAGCACTCGACCACTTGGTTGTGTTTCTTTTTTAAATGGCTAATATGTTGCTAGCCGCGAGGTTTTTACAACTTCACCGGAATATTTTCGGCCGAGCAGAGTACTCAGCCCGAGAAATCATTATTTAAATGAATTGGACGGTTCCCTACAACGCCAGCAACAAGGACTGTCTACGGGAGACCGTACCTGGACTTGGTGCTGCGTTCTGGTTACTGGGTGGACTTGATGGAGGAGTCTTCGTCGCCGAGACCGGCGGCGACGGTCTAAAGTAATGTCTTGTGAATTTGTGTTGGGTTTGGGAGTGAGTTTTTCGTTTGCCGCGGTTATTGGGTCCGGAGGATCCGATAACACGTGAACACGTGGCGGGTTCTTCTAAGATTGGTGGGCACGTTCGCGGCTGGTGTTAGTCACACCCGGGTGTTAACACCGGGTTCGGGTGGGCAGCCGTTATTTCAATGTAACGTTCCGATAATTATTTGAAATGCTGCGCTATTGTGGGTAAATCTAGTACTTACGCGATTTAGGTCCTCGTTGCATACGTACGTTCTGAACCATTTTTAACTCTTTAAGGTGGCACGGTACGGTACTCGTATGTGCGAAGGCTACACTATCGTAAGATAAAATGGACCTAATACGTTTTGTAAGGTGTCACTTTGTTGCGAAGTGACATTTTACTCTGTTTATTAATAAGATAATACAGGGTTTTGGCGCCATCGGAAGAAAAGATGTTCGAGGTTTTTTATAATTATTGAATTTTGAGTTGATATTGAGTGAAATTAGTCAATTTTGGTGGCATTTTGTGCAGTTTTCTTCAGTGAAAGTGCACAATTGAAATAATCATGAAGAATCTAAATAAAATTATTTAATTTGCAATTTTCCGCCAAAAAATGTATACGTATTATTCCGTAACAAAACAGACAAAATAGTGCACTAAGAATGAATTGGACTTACCGGAAGCTAAAACTCCCAAATACATCCAGCTCCACACAATACACAAAACGAGAACCTTATCTGTTTTGTTACGCAATAATACGTCTACATTTTTTGGCGGAAAATTGCAAATTATATAATTTTATTTAGATTTAAGTATGGATTTCCGCAAAGTAACGCCTTCTTCTATTAATCATGAAGAACTTAGCGTATCGTGTATTTTCTTCTTTTCAGCCATACCTCATTACATGAGCTTGAGTAATGAGGCCACCGCTTTACAAAAGAGCCTGACATGACTTACTGATGACTTATGACTGATGACTAATAATTATAATTGATTAAAATTGATATAAAATTTGAGGCAAATTGCTACTTGACTAATGGCAAAATACTAACGTGAAGGCCAAAACCTAAATAAAGAAAGAAGAAGATAATACAGACGGCTATGTACGAACTTAGCCTTGTTTGTGACACGCGAAATATGCGGTTCGATCGACATATTCTTGTCTAGAGTGACCGCTAGGTATTTTGTTGAATTTTCCCAGGGGATTGCTTTGCCGATCAGGTTGCTTTCTGATGGTACCCGGGTTACGACTGGGTCTTCTCCATTCGCTGGATGTGATTAAAGTACACCGCTGCACTTTTATCGGGCTTTACTTCTATACGCCACTTTCTGAACCAGTCGCCCAGGAGAGTGGCCGCGTTTAGGAGAAGGTAGCCTATTTGTTTACCGCGACGCGGACGGTGGGATGCGGTTAAGTGGTATGATTGACTGCACTGGTGGAATAATCCATTAACCTAACAAGACACAAGTTAGCGCGTTTTCCGCTAAAAAGATTCCCTTTGTCGCATCTCCTCGATTTGAGAGCGTTTCCCTTTCTGCCACTGCCTGCCTTGGTATACTCGGCGTTGACATTTCGAGTAATGTTCAATTTCGTGGTCATCTGGAGGAGAAGGCTAAAATAGCCTCTAAAAAACTTGGTGTGCTCAGTAAAGCGAGACAGTATTTCAAGCCGGCCCCTCGCTTACAACTATATAAAGCGCAAATTCGGCCTCATATGGAGTACTGTTCTCAACTCTGGGCAGGGGCTCCACAGTACCAGCTCCTTCCGTTTGACAGCATTCAACGTAGAGCAATTCGAATTGTCAATGGCCGGGCAATTACCAATCGGCTTGATTCCTTAGCGTTGCATAGAGATGTTGGGTCACTCAGTGTTCTCTACCGCATCTATCATGAGGAATGCTCTGAGGAGTTGTTTGGTTTAATTCCAGCCGCTGATTTCCACCTTCGGACTTCGTGTCAGAGTTTAAGGTATCATACTCATCATCTCGATGCGTGGCGATCTACAACTGTGCGATTTCGAAGACATGTTTTTACCCCGTATAACACCTTTGTGGAATCGAATACCGAGGGTGATATTCCCAAACGATTATGACTTAGGAACCTTCAAGAAAAGAGCGTACTCATTTCGTAAAGGTCGGCAACGCATTTGTGATACTCCTGGTGTTGCGGATGTCCGTGGGCGGAGGTGATTACTTTCCATCAGGTGACCCACTTGCTCGTTTGCCTCCTCTTAGCATGTTAGCCATAGTTATGGTGTGATGAAGTTAATACCCTAAATATCTTATTAAGCTTATTGCGAGTATTATTGGATTTTGTATTAAGTACGTTAAAAGGTCAACGAATTTCTTAAAAGTAAGCCCCTCTCATCGCCTGGATTGTTATCTACCAACGCGGTACCTATTCCTGCCGCCGTAATGTCAGCGCTTGCCGTTGACGTGTTCCGGTTCGGAGGATAAGGTAGCCGGTAAAATTATTTTGCTTGAGGTCTAACACCTTGATCTCAGGTTGGCAACGCACCATTACCACAATTGGTGTCTTTAGGCGGCGTGAATAGCTTGCCATCAGGGAATCCGTCTGCTTTTTTGCCTTCCAATATCATACAAAAAAATTTCATTAGGCAGGTACTACGTCGCGATTTGATGATTGTTTTATTAAAAGATAGAAAATGATTCCGAAATGGTCTAACATAAATTTTATCAACATTCTTTTAATAGTTTTGAGTTATTCGAAGCATAAAATTACGTCTAGGTAGGTAGGGTATTATTATTGATGAGGTAGTCAACTCAAACAATCATTTATACCAGTGTTTCCCAAGTGCTGGGCCGCGACCCGCTACCGTGCCATTTGAATTAAATACTGGGACGCAACATTCGATAACGATCGAAAGAGGCGTGAAAACTGCAAACCCTTGGGTTTCATCTCACCGAGTCTGTTTCTCTGCCAATCATAGATATTCCGTTCTGACAGTTTAAACGGGGTTTTGCACCTTGATGGGACGAATTTGTTAGGATATAAAAATACAGCCTACAGGATACAGTTTGTATTTAAAAGTCAAGTGTCAAGTATCACGGAACGGCTGTTAGAAAATTACCGGGCCATGACAAAACAATGTTTGGGAAACACTGATTTATACATTACAAAATAGGTATATCTCAAGAAACACTAGTCGGATCATTGCAAAATTAATATGGCATCAACTCGGAATTATGACCTATATTTCTAAAAATACATTAAAATCGGTTGTTATTGTCCGAGTATTCGCGCAACAAACATACAAAAAAAGTCGAATTGAAAATCTCCTCCTCCGTTTTTAAAGTCTGTTAAAAACAGGAAAGAATTTGGCAGAATACCTAAATGTAATTAAAGACAAAACTATTAATAAATATTATAAATAAATGCCTACATCATCAATAATTAGTAAGTTATACGTCATTCATTTGCTCATAAAAATTCCAAGGGTGTTTCTCATGAAGTTCCTATTCTTTAGGTAGGTCACAAATAAATTAGAATAAAATTGTGTATAAAAACCTTTGTATGATATTTTTTTTATGATATTGGAAGGCAAACAAGCAGACGGATTGCCTGATGTTAAGAAATTCACGCCGCCTAGAGACACCACAGGTGGTAATGGTGCGTTGCCAACCTGAGGCCGGGATGTTAGACCTCGAGCAAAAGTAAATTTACCGGCTGCCTTACCCTCCGAACCGGAACACGTCATGACGTTATTGCGGCAGGAATAGGTAAGGCGGTGGTACCGATCCGGGCGAGTCGCTGCTAAACTCTACCACCTAGTAAATTTTATTATGATGTTAAATTTTATTATGTCTGCCGTCTATTGTTAGGCTAATCCCAATCTTCACCAATAGAATCTTACTCCTTTGCCTTTAGCGTCTATGTTGTTGCTCCTCTGTCCCTTTATCTTGAAGATTTCGGGGTTTTTTAAATAGACAAATCAAAACCTAAATAAATAACCTACCTACCAAATATTGTCAAATAGTTAAAAGAAAACTATTATTTTATTTACATAGGTAAATTCTTTGTCGTACTCAGGTGATAGGAGATGCCTTCCATTTTAACCTTAGCCTTAAAGAAACTCGTATAATAAAAACAACTGTGATAGTTCTAAGTAGATAGTAGATAGTATCTGTTACTTAGTTTTAATTTGAGATCACGGAAATTCTTATGCTAAGTGAATACTTCGTCGGTTGTGAGTGTTCGTCTTTCAGTTCATACGTCAAAGACGAACATTCAGAACTTTCCCACCACCGTCATTCCGCTTTTTGAGCTATGCGACTTGCCTATTGCTTCGTCTCTGTTGTCGCCGTACTCAGTTAGTTAGTTATGTTATGGGATTCTTATTGTTTTAGCATAATTTTCTGATTATTTTCTACTCTATGACATGTCGTGCGATACGATGTCACCAGAATGAAGCATATGTATATGACAGATCTATTATATTATCATTATATAGAGAGGAAGGGTGCAAAGATGGAAATGATGTGAGGCTGGAGGCATGCAACTACAGTTGAGTGCAGACGGCCGCGTGGGTCGCTTGTTCGCCAAACGCCGGGAAAACCTCGCGCGAAATATTGACAATACTAGTTTAGGATAACGCTTTAAAAGCTCTAAAATAAAGTATTAATTGCTATAAACATAACCATAAAAAGATAAAATATCGCTTATAAAGCGATCAATATATTTTATAGACATTTATTAGATAATAATTGACGACAATATGACACAGCCAAGCTGCGATATCAGTGGAAGCGTTATGGACGGGATGGCAGAAAAAGGGATGGTGGAATCTCCATGCAAAATCCCCCCAACGGCGTATAAGCATTATCCTATTAGATGGCTGGTTTTGTTCATATTCGTCTTGTACTCCGCTTCAAACGCGATGCAATGGTTGCAGTACAGCATCATTCAAGACGCAATTGTAAAGTACTACGGAGTGGAGAGTAATACCGTGTACTGGACAACAATGATATTCATGCTTGTTTACATTCCTTTGATATTTCCTGGGAGCTACGTTTTGGATAAAACGGTAAGTGCAGTAGTGTTTTACAGAGGTAGTTGAAACTTGAAATAGCCTTCCTTTACCGGCGGCCAACGAGTTCATTAATCACTTATAACACTCACTCCGTCTTCATGTTAGGCTGATTAAGTAGTTCCTTTAACCTGATAAAAATATCTGTATGAAAGTAAAAATTGTTACTAAATTAATTGCACGATTTAAGAGTTAGCGATTTAAAAAAATGGTCGTGAAAGGTGACTCTTTTTGTTATAAGTGAAACTCAAACATTAACAATTGAGTACGTACCTAGGTACTCTTCTATAATTCATTCATAATGTAATCTGTGAATTCATTTTATGACGAATGTAGGTAACTGGTTTTCCTTTTTATAGTGTTTTTAAGGCTCCACGAGCCATGTGATACAGTCTCACGTAGCTGTAGGTACCTTCACGATATAGGCAAGTTTGATTTTAATTTATAACTTGGTCTAATTTAAATACCGCATCGTCTCAATGTTTCGTAATTCCTGACTCATTGGGGATAAAATATTTAATTTTTCTGAACTAGCGGTTTAGTAACGACATAATCTTTACTATTTTATGTAACAAAATGTGATTGGTGATATTCACGCCGCCTAAAGATACTGTCTGCTTAGGGTGCGTTGCTAATCTGATAGATTTAGGTTTATGTTGCTAAAATTTTTTGGAGCTACAAAAAACGATATGAGGAGTACTAAAGTAATGGCTGCAGATGATGTTCTGGGTATTAAATTTTTGTATGCCTCTGTCACCTAATTGCTCATCTAGGCAAAAACCTATGCTAGCCCGCCTGGCTAGACATTTAGGTAATGTAAAGAAGTCTAGGATCAGGCAGCACGTTGATATTTATATTTGGTTTAAATATAAGACTAGCTTTTATTTTTTCTTTACTTTGCCCGACTTATTTTAACGATTTCAATAATAAACGATACTGTTGGCCTTAAGTTGGGAGCCCTAGCAGTCCTGTATTAGTTAGGTAAAATTGGTAGGTATATAAACAACCAAGATTTCGTCTTCGCCGTTTCGTCTCCTGACTTGCCAAATTTAGAAACGACGTTAGTATACAAAAGAAAGAGTAACACTTAAAATGCATTTTTTATTTTAAATTATGTAATAAGTTAATTAAAAGTAGTTATTTACTTGTATAAACATTCACACATACAATATGGTGCGAAATGATATTTTGTAACAATTTCTTAGTTCGCATATTACGCAAATTTATTTAAAAAAAGGACAACGGCCAATTTCTAATAAATTGTTGCCATCTACAGTTTAAAAAAACCTTTACGACTCAGCTGTCTTTGATTACACAGCTATGTAGAAATATTGTTTATTCTACGTATATCTGTTCATTTAATAATTTATTCGTATTATTTTACTAGTTAACCCAGCGAACTTCTTTATCTTAGCACTCTATACTCTACGTGTATCCAACCAAAAGTAAGCCAAGTTTTCCGGCTTAGAGATATTTATAAACATGTAAGATAACCTGAACGTTCAAATGTTTTCTTTGTATTTCGAATTTCTAGTTATTTGATCCCTTTATTTTTTTATGATATTGGAAGGCAAACAAGCAGATCAATTTCCTGATGATAAGAATAATGAGTATGAGTTGTTATATAGCCTTGATGATGCTTGTATAGTGAAACCGGTTGGCTAAGCCATAAAAATAAGAAATAATAAAATATATTGTGGAAAGTACACGTGTTTGTAAATAAATTGTATTTATGTCGAGCCACTAAGATAACATCTGATAACATCCGTTTTGGGTTGGAACTGACCCCTAACCCTGTGGTAGGGACGTGTGATAGAAACTAGCATCCATAAGGTCAACGAAATACTGAGAAAACCCCAAATGTAATGAAAGCTTGGAATTCATTCATTTATTTGATTGAAATCATTACGTTTCAATAACAAAATATAAAACCAGTTCACTAAATGTCCATTAGAAAGAACCTGTATAAATAAAATATACAATACTAACTGTTTACTGCGACATTTGTCCACATAACATGACACCTGAATCCTCCTTTGTAGAATAGACCATCGGCCTTCCTTGCCAGGCAGCTCGTAAAAGGCGAGCAGAGGCTCACCGTCAGTAACACCGTGACATCTGACTAGGTGGTAGAGCTTAGCAGCGACTCACCCGGATTGTTACCACCGCCTTACCTATTCCTGCCGCCATAACGTCATGACGTGTTCCGGTTCGGAGAGTAAGGTAGCCGGTAAACTTACTTTTGATCGAGGCCTAACGTCCTGGCCTCAGGTTGGCAACGCACCATTACTACATTTGGTGTCTTTAGGCGGCGTGAATTTCTTACCATCAGGAAATCCGTCTGCTTGTTTGCCTTCCAATATCATAAAAAAATATCCTTTTTTAAACAGACTTTCCGTGATTAAGGTAGTTTTAAAGGTTAGTTCAGAAAACAACAAAAATAAATTCCTTAGCTTTACAGTTTTGCTATTGTCTCCGAGTAAAAAATAATTTGAGTAATTGAATTTTGATAAAATAAGACTTAGATTTTAAGATGATCGGAAATAAAATATAGCAAAGTTCATCTTGTAATTATCCCAATATGTGCGAACAAACAGACAAAAATTATTGTAAGAGTATGCATAATTTCTAGAATGTATTTATATAAGTAAAATCTAATAATAATCTAGGTTACTAAATGTTGTTCGAGGCTATATCCGCGTATTAAAACTTTTTAGGGTTCCGTAGTGAAACGGCAAAAAAACGAAACCCCTATAGATTCCTCTGTCTGTGAATCTGACAGTGTGTTTTTGTTACATAACAGCAACAAAAAAGTTGCTGTGACATAACAGCAACTTTTTTCCGAAACTATAAAACTATACTGCCCAAACTTGGTTAGTAGATGTAGTCTATGAAGCGCATTAATATTTTCACACAAAAAATGTATTTTTTTAGAGTTCCACATAGGTAGCATAAATACCAGAACTGTTATATTAAGTATGTTACTTGATGCTACCGAACCCTTCACGGGCAAGTCGGACTCGTACTTAGTCGATTTTTTACCTCTCCCGCGGGAAACAATTCAGTTACCAGGTATTGTATTAGCCTATCTCACTCTCCTCTTAACTCTTTCTAAACACAAAAATGACACTGAAATCGCTCTGGTGTGGCGTGGAAGGACTAATATTCACATAATGTTAGTTTGGATGATTCCTAATCTTATTTTTTTTGAAATATGTTTAGTATAGGCACAGACACAATTATTTAAGGAAATAAATAACTTTCCCTGGACATGTTACACAAATTGATTCTAACTCCGAAATAAGCAAATTATAAGCTTGTGCTGTGGGTGTTAATAAACTATACTAACACATAGAAATGCTTCTTTACATACCAGCATAAGTTTATTAAATATCCAGATCTAAGAAATATAATCTTATTTTATAATATGTATAAGTATATACGTAGGTATTATTTTGCAAAATTGACGCTTTAAACAAGAAGACACTGAGATTTCCTACGCCTATTATCAATGTACCATTTGCTACACATTGGTCTGCGCAGAAATATTTTCTTCTCGTCTAATAATACTATATCTCGGTGTGTCCTATATAAACAGTTGTTTTTTTACAAACACTGCCTTTTTTAAGTTTTATAATATATTCATACATTAGGATCCACTCAACGTAATCACTACTACACCGTAAGCGGGAAAACCCCAATGCTTGAACCGGTCTCAGGGTTTTTATACCTCGAGGTTTCAAACATAACTTGCCAGTGTAAATGACATAACAATCAACATCCTACAAGCAACACTATTTACTGCTCGAGGTTTTATTTGCATGTGGCCATAGACACTAGGTCAAAGATTTGGTTCAACGTCGGCCCAAAATGTAGAGACATACTTAGTGGTATGTTATGTGTGCAGTGAATACTTACTCGTAGATCAGATAATATGCTAGTTGTCTAACATGGAGCCTCAAAGTTTGGTCATAACGTGTATGGAGGCCATCAGAGCAGAACAGCTGCTAGCTGCTTAACTCAACTATGTAGCTAAACACATATATGCACCTGTAAGCCTACATGAAGAATACCTTCTGTTGGCTAAAACCGCTTGGCTAAATCCCTATTACACTAAGCGACATTCGGATAGTCTCACTAAGACCAAGTCCTAAAAATGATGGCATTTCACTAATCAAGGATCTTTGTGCTTTTGCAAACAAAGTTTGGCATTTTTTTCATATAAAATAGAATAGAATAGAATATATTTTTATTAACATTCACCTTACAAGAGGCACATGTGACAAGTCCATATAATACTAAAACTACCACCGGATCAGAACGCGGCCACACACTGAGAAGATCCGGCAAGAAATTCAGTGAGCGGTCTTTTTTTCGTTATTCTGACAAATTTATTAGTATTACATCACACATCATTACTAGTAAGAGATTGATAAGAGGAGCAATGAATCCCAAGCACTCTTATCCGACAGATGTTCAGCAATCATTGCTGAACATCTGTCGGATAAGAGTGCTTATGGTATAGTAATCTTTTTGACTCAATTTCACTTTGACCCATTTTTTAATTTTTTTTAATGGTAGGTCTTTTATAAAATCGGATAGTTTATTGTAAATGCGTATACATTGGCCCATTAAAAAACTAAAGTACGGGAAAAAGTGGCAACACTGAACTTTTCTTTAAAATGTCAAAATCTTTGATGTTTATGAAGCTAGAAAAAATTTTTGATCAAATTTCGAACCTACTGATGACTTGGATAGGCTAGGTAGCCTATCCAAGTTATCAGTAGGCAGGTGCCTGACACCCTGAGACAGACTACCTTGCTTATTCGTAATACACTAAGCGGTATTCAGTCGAGTCTTATTAGAATATGCTTGATTTCGCATAATGTAATAGGCATTTTACAACGACTCGCCGAGATAGGTTCTGTCACCCCAAAAAGTCAGTACTCGCCATTTACGTGTTCCGATTTGAAAACTAGTACGATAGGCTAGCTTTATTATAGTTACTTATATAAGATGTATCTTAGATGTAGAAAGTGAATTCTGACAGGGCAGTTATTTACTCGTAATAACGTGCGAGTGGAGCCTAGACTAGCACACCTATTTAGAATAGAAAGCTATCCACATTAGTAATGAAAATAATGCGATGTGTGTGTTGTTGTGTGTGTGTGTGTGTGTGTGTGTGTGAGTGTGTGTGTGTGTGCGTGTGTGTGTGTGGTGTGTGATTTGTTTGTTTAGTGTAAAATGTTTTAGAATACAACAGCCAGTAAATTACCGACGGGACTTAATTTCCAGTCTTACATTGGAAACGTATATTAACCACTTTCAACACGAATAGGCGGCGTGTATTTTTTTTATTTAATAGGTCAGACCATTAGGTATTATCAAAAGCCCGTGTGCAAACTAGCACATCTGTAGCAGGTCTCCTGACGGTAAGAGGCAACCATGGCCTATAGACACCATAGATGTCACAGGTGCGTCACTGTTCAGCGGCCGGGATGTAAGGCATGTTGTGGAAGTCTATCACCTACCTTATTCTCCACACCGAAACAAGACAAGAGTCATTATGGCGGCGCAATTAGTGAAGGCGGTGAATTTCTGCCGGCGAAAGTTGCTGCACAGCACTCTTCCACCAGTGGTTTTGTTGGTATGATCTATATTTTAACCTAAGCTTGCCTCTTTTGAGCTGCCTGGCAGAAAGGCAAATCGTCTATTATACTCTGCTGGCCCTGACCAACACGGAAAATGTGTAATATATATTTAAATAAAGCATTAAAATACTGATACATATTATATGACACAGACTGAAAACAGCTAGGTATTTTTTAATCCTATACCTTTAGTGGTTCCGTAGGAGCGACACTTGAATACGCCGGCGAAGTCGTACCGAGACCGAGGTAACAATAACAATTGGAGCAAAATCTATTGTTACGTTAGTTGCTATTATTATTAATTAATTACCTTGGTGAATCAATTTGATCTGCCAGTATTGCACTAACACAATAGCGAAACCTTGGTTCTAACAGGAAAATTATTCGTCATAAAAATATTAAGCGATTGAGCTAAATGGCTCCGTAAATTATATTAAATGTTTAGTAGGTATATGACGAGCTCAGCTAACCACCAGGAGGAGTCTTTCTTTACTCAAAACCAAAGGTTAAATGTGGCTGGAGGTCGCCAAGTGTCAATAAATAATGACTTGGAACTAAGTTCTATGTTAGTTTCAGTCGGAAACCATAATTTCAGTATTCTTCTATCCGTTAAAAAAACGAGGAGGTTCTCAATTCGGCCGGTATATTACTGTATTTTTTATGTATGTACACCGATTTATCGTAATGTATACGATTTACGTAATACTTTTTTGTTTGATGCGGAATAGTTTTGAATTGGCCCCATCCTAGTCGGTGCCAAGCCTTAAACTAATAATTATATTATAAGTAAGTATTAATTTAGATTGGCACCGACTTCAAACGTATTGGTAAATAGCTCATACTCGTAGGTATAAGTGATAGGTAGTGTATAATTAATATTAAATATTTATTATTTTTTACTTTTTAGTTTTGAAGTCGGGTTTAATTAACATAGTTATTTTTATTCGGCTTAGTTTTAATATTTCCCTTGATATAGCTAAAACTCTTTAAATACTTCTAATATTTTTTGTTACGATTCTTCTAAGTTCATCAAATAAGATTTAATGTTTTTGTTTAATAAAGAAAACTACTTTCATCAAACATATATATTATGTTTATCTTGTGGATGAGGGACGTGACTTATCGCCCGTCAGGAAGAAAATTGAGTAATTTAATCAGACTAGGTGGTTAGTCCAGCAACAACTCTCCCGAAGTAGTAACACCATTCTCACTATTTTCTCAATGAGGTTAGTTCTTTCCACCCTCGTCTTCTGGTTAGACGGGTACGGAAGCTACTAAGGTTCTAAGATTTCTGAAGAAGTCTAGAGACTAAACTTATTTCAATAAAAATTTGTATTTTCTACAACATATTAAATAAGAAATTCTTTTTTTAAAATTCCTATTACGAATTTTGTTTGAATTGTAACGTTTGTGTAAGAAAAGTCATTTGTATAATTTCAGGGCATTTATATTTCTATAGGCCTATCAGTTACGCCATCAGAGCCTGTGCAAAACTGTTGCACTTGGATAACAGATGATCCAAGTAGCAAAACAGTTAGGCTATTCTAAACTTAAAAATACTGTGAAGTGGACAAATGAAAACCCTCTCACAACTTCTTAATGAGCACTTAAACCAAACAAAACCCAGTCCAATTTCAGTAGCAAGTAACCGAGGTATTCACACATACACATGCAATATTAAATATAATTCCAATACCACTAGTCGGATATAACTTATATGGGGGTCTACTTAGATCCATTATGTTACCTTTAAAAAAAATCTATCAAATTCCACTAGTTATTGGTCGAATAATCAACTAACTAGCTTACAAAAGATACGTACCATCGCATTAATATCCTTCTCCGTTTTGGAATCGAGTGTACTTCGTTTTCCACAATCCCGGTAGCACTCGACAAAAATTTATCGGGATATCGATTATATACCCTAGAAATATTAAGTGCCTGAATAAAACCCACTTAGCGGGGAAGATTGTGAACATTTTGCTTTTGAACTTAATATGAAATCTACCCAAAACTTTGCTATTGTGTTATACAAGGGAATTTTACAGAGAATATACTAACTGATAATATACCAACTGAGCCGATAGACGTGGTCGTGTTTTAACTGTATTTTTTTTTCATATGAACCGTGTCCTGACAATAACTACGATAATTAAAGCCTTGTGAAACTGCAAAAATCCGACTTCGATTTCAATGTTTACGTCGTCTAAGTACACAAAAAATTAGTTATTTCGCCGATCGTACATAATTATATCATTAGGTCTTATCTTGGTGAAAGTATGCTTTTTCAAATGAAAAAGAATTTATAAAATCAGTACGCAAATGACGGAGAAATTGATTAACATTTTCGAATCTATATTAAAAATATAGATTCGAAAGTACAACTTCCTCCTTTCTTAAGTCGGTTAACATTAAAAAAGCGTTAGTGAAATGAATCCATCCGTTCACGCGTGATGCGGTAACTAAAGGAAATGGTCTGAGTGTTATTTTAATACATATAAAATATTAAAATAACACTCAGAAAATTTAAAAACAAGTAGGTAAACGTAAAAATAAATTGATATATCATAGTAATTGTTGCCCGCGGCTTCACCTGGGTGTTAAAGGTATTTGTATTTCACTTATGAACCCATCCAGTCATGGGGCAGAAAACTATCCTGTAACTTGGGCCAAGCTGTAAGACCGTTTATATATTAGAATAGGTGCACATTTCCTAACGAGTCCAATTATGTAAACAAACAGCAATTGTCAGGAAAACATTCTTATTGCACACCAATCACACGCATTGAATTAAACATGAATGGTTTGAAGTATTTATCAGCTAATAACTATAAATGGGAAGGTTTAACACTAAAAACTGTTTCAAATTTACCACTTTAACATATTAAATTTACATAAACCTACTTTTTACAAAACACATTTTATTTGCACAGATAAAAAACACAAAATGAACTTGACGTATGGAACAGAACATTGTTTATGGAATTGATATATACGGGCATTGATGAACGAATTGGAATGAATTATCGAATGATTCTTTTTTTAAAAATAGATAATTCAAAACAAGACAATAAGCTAACAAGAACTTAACGGGTTGTTGGAAAGTGTAAGATACTAATTTTTGAAATGACTATACGACAGCTTAAATTTGATTAAAAGTAAGATATTTTTTGTTTTAGGAAAACGTTACAAACTTGTCAGTTAAATACAACAATTAAAATGGCTGTCAATACGACAGCGCAGAAAATTTCTAATCCTTTGTTAGCTCTTCAAAATTCTATTTCATCCGTTGTCTACTACAAATTTTCGCAATTCTTTTGAATTTCTACATTCTCACGATTCACCCTGTCGTTCATATGTCTGGTCTCAGTTGCGATTTCCCAGAAACCATTCTGCTGTCTATTCGCACTCATTCTCAGTTCATGCTGTCAGGTTATGGATCTTAGTTCCTAGTGAAATTAAGTTTGGCGCAACATTTATATAAAAAATAAAAGTATTAAGTTTGCTATGTTTTTTTATTCGTCTAAATCATATGACACTAGTTGCCTTAAACCTGAATGTCTTTAGACTTACTTTCAAATTAAACGGGTTTATACCTTTTCACCATGTTATTTATCAGACTCTGTTACTTGCTATCAAGTATCTTGTGTCACTTAAGCCAAAGTTCATACAAAATTCAGGTTTGCTATATATTACGTAATACAAATTAAACGTAATACACTCTTTGGTGAAATTCGTAAGTGTAAATTCTTTTTTCTTGCAATAAATAATTAAAGGAATATTTTTTTAGGGTTATTTAAGCACCGTTTGTGTAGGTATTTATATTTTAGTGTGTATTATGTTTTGTATGTATATATGTTAAGTAGTTATTTTTAGCAAGGTTTTAAGCCCTGGGCTTACATATTTCATTAATAGTATTCTTTTAACGGGTTGACTGGAAGAAATTTCTTTAATTAGAAATAAGATGTCGAAGTAAACAAAGTTTATTATAAAATAAAACACGTTTTATAATTAATTTAGTGTGTTAGGAATATTTTTAAAATTAGGTTGCCTAAAAAAATCTTTAAATTAAAAATAGAAAAAGATATTTTTTTCTCTATTACCCAATCCCGTGAAAATAACTGGCATCGACATAATATCTATTTATACCTGGCAACTCAGATTAATGAGAAGCAACCCAACTTCTGCACAATTTATACGACTTCTTCTTTAAGTCAGGATATTTTCTTGTTATCTTAATATTGTATCATTTAATGAAAAATATTATATAAAATAATAGAAAAATATTCTGTTCAGGATTTTTTTTGGGCAACCCATACAAAGTATAAAACAAAGTCGCATTTTCTGTCCCTATGTCCCATTGTATGCTTAAATCTTTCAAACTACGCAACGGTTTTTTTTAATAGATAAAGTATCTAAAGAGGAAGATTTATAGTATATTTTACACCCGTGCGAAGCCGGGCGGGCCTCTAGTTTTTGTTATATTTTATGAATTATTTGATTTATCATAAAACAGGTCTTTATCTTTTATCAGATCGGTGTAGGTCGACCTAGGTTCGAATCTTAGACCATAATGAAATTTGATCAAAAAAACGTTTAAGTAGTTTCGGAGTCTAGGTATGTCGAATATACGTAGTGGTAATAAATAATATTAGCTTTTCATATGAGATTAATTATAACCAACGGAATATTAAAAAGAATTATTGGGTCAATAACAATTACCTAATATTGTTAAAGAACTCACATGTTAAAAGTTTTTCAATAATCATAACACGCTACAAAAAAGGCTAGCGTAATTCGTTCAGTATTTTCTCATAGCCAACTTTTGGGTCAACAGTAAAAAAACAAAAGAAAGTGCAAGTAGTACAGTAGTACTATTTAAATTATACGCTTCGGCTTTAAACTTTTTACTAATTTTACAGTTTATACTTTTATTTTTAAATTGGCTGTCCTTATCTAACTTTAAACGAAATTATTAATTATGCTTTTTCCCCGTGTTGGTGCGAGCTCCTTTGCAGAATAGACCATCTGCCTTCCTTGCCAGGCAGCTTGTAAAAGGCGAGCATAGGCTCCCCGTCACGAAACTATGACATCTGACTAAGTGCTAGAGTTTCGCAGCGACTCGCCCGGATTGGTACCACCGCCTTACCTATTCCTGCCGCCATAACGTCATGACGTGTTCGGGTTCGGAGGGTAAGGTAGCCGGTAAACTTACTTTTGCTCAAGGCCTAACATCACGACTTCAGATTAGCAACGCACCATTACCACCTTTGGTGTCTCCAAGCGGCGTGAATGTCTCACCATCAGAAAATCCGTCTGCTTGTTTGCCTTCCTATCATAAAAAAAATGTAATAACAAACTCTATACAGTTATCATTAAAATATATTTGGATTTCCGAAGCTTGACGAATATAGCCAAAGCGCATAATTAAAATAGTGCTACTGTAAATATAAACACACAATAGGTATTTTTAGAAATTGCTACTTATCGATCATTTTAATTTTAGGTAGGTTAGGCTAGGTTAAAATTAACAAACTTTCCTCTATCCCCTTTTCTGAAACAATTCGATATGCAATAACACGTTAAACTTTGCAAACTGTTAACATGAGTTTATCCAATGGAAAACAGAAAGTTCAACGACGAAATTGAAAAATGAAAAGTTATTTCGAGTTTGGGGCTTTACAATTTCAAAAATACAATATTGAAGGTGCCGAAGGTTTCATTGTGTGATCTTTTTACTTATTTCTATTGGCTTATATTCTACTAGCCTATGCCAGTGGCTTCACCTCACGTGGTACTATTTTTTCTTTTAATCTAACCAAATTCCATTCATAGTGGAGTAACTGCCCAGCTTCCTTCATAATGGCAGCAGCAACAGCAGGAATTTTCAGTAAAATTTGGTTTTTAGTTCTGCACAGCTTCAATTTCAATGTTAATCCTGTGTCATTGGTTGGGGGTACAATTGGATGTCACTTCTTTTCAGTTGTGACTTTTTTTAAATAAAATTAACTAATATTGGCTCATTTTAAGAAATTGAAAATTTTTATTTAAAAAAATCGGAACTTCCTCGAAATATTATTAGTTTTTACGTATTTTTGCATTGCAATTTGCACTCAATTAAAATTAAAATAAATAACTCGGTATATACTCAAGACATTTGTAATCATTTCAATGATTTCTTTATAAATCAGACTAAA
Source organism: Calephelis virginiensis (assembly GCA_002245475.1). Taxonomy (NCBI): domain Eukaryota; kingdom Metazoa; phylum Arthropoda; class Insecta; order Lepidoptera; family Riodinidae; genus Calephelis; species Calephelis virginiensis. The sequence goes on from NJDC01000153.1 coordinate 438,733, forward strand.
TCTTGTTATACAAATCAGGCTTGTTCTACAATTAGCATAAAATCTCATAATCTGTGTAATCATAGTAAAACTAAGTTATTGACCCTAGTTGATGAACATGATTTAGTTAAGTTTATACATAATTTGAAAAACACCAGAGCGACTGGCTATGACAACAAAAGCACAATAATATTAAAGAATGTTGCCAGTGTGATATCAAAGCCTCTTTGTCATATAATTAATTTATAATTTTTAGAAGGGAAATATCCTGATCGTTTAAAAAAGTCAATTGTCTAGCCAATATTAAAAAAAGGGGATATGTGTGACATGAACAATTATAGACCAATAACTTTAATTCCAGTAATTTCTAAGATTCAAAAAAAAATAATGCGTAACAAATTATATTTACTTCAGTTTATTTAATAACGTATAAACCGCAGGAAATTTTATACTTCAAATTACCTTTTTAATGACTGCGGTACCACAAGGTAGTGTTTTAGGGCCATTACTTTTTCTTATTACATAAACGATTTGCCTGATGCTATCAATCACGATTCAATTTTATTTGCTGATAATACTACATTTCACATCAATAGTAAAAATAAAAATTGTTTATTTGAAGAAACAAGTTAAACTTTGACTAAAGTGACAGAATGGTTAAATGAAAATAACCTAAAACGTTATTTTAAATAATACTACTGTTGAAAATTCGGATTGTACTAAATTCCTAGGAATAAAAATCTATAAATTTTGTAACTGGAAATCGCGTATTGAATCACTTTGCAATAAAACCGATAGGTTTGTATATATGTGTTGAAAAGAACTAGACAAGTGTTAGGATTAAAGGCATCTCTGTTAGCTTATCACGGGTATGTTTCTTCCGTTTTGCAGTATGGTATTCCTATTTGGGGGAATTCTGTAGAATTAACTAGACTCTTTAAAGTTCAGAAGAAGTGTATACGAGCGATATGTAGTGTCAATCAGTTACATTCATGCAAACCACTTTTTAAGTCACTTAAAATATTACCTTTACCTTGTTTATATATATTGGCTGTATGTGTATTTGTAAAAAAAAACATCATCATTTGTTTTATACAAATGCTGATGTCGTAGGTTTGTCTCATTTTAGAAATAGCGAGAAACTACATGTGCCTAATCAAAAAATCAACATTAAAAAAATAATAACGGATCAAGTGTTTTCGTTCCGCAACATTGTAGAGAAGCATCTGGCTGTTGGTCAGAAGGTTTTCTGCGGTTTTGTGGATCTCGAAAAAGCGT
>NJDC01000153.1:454860-468058 GCA_002245475.1 Calephelis virginiensis
CACAACGGTTACACTGCTTACGCGGAATTAGCAAAATAAAGGCTTATTTTACATCTTTTATAATGGATTTCCGCAAAGTAACGCCTGATTCAATAAAATAAAAAAAAAACCGTGACATGTAACTAGGTGGTAGAGTCTCGCAGCGAGTAGCCCGGATTGGTACCGCCACCCTACGTTGACGTGTCCTGATTCGAAGGGTAAGGTAGCTTAAACTTACTTTTGTTTGAGGCCTAACATCTCGGCGTAAGGTTGGCAACACACCATTGCCACTGTTGGTGTCTTTAAGCGGCGTGAATTTCTTACCATCAGGAAATCCGTCTGCTTGTTTGACTTCCAATATCATAAAAAGTGTAGGTTAAGAAATTAAGTAAAGTTATGAGAGCCTTACAAGAAAGCGTATTTATTTATTGTACCTACATAAGGCCTTCCGCTGTTTTATCATAGATTGGTTTTGGGTTGGCTTGAAGAAATCTGTATACCTTGAAATAAGCCCATATTTTATGCATTTCTATATTTTTCACTGTCCATGTATTTTATGCAATACCGAGATCACGTGTGTCATCGTTTCTACGATACGGTCAATTGCCTGAGGATGCCTCGGTTTGGAGGCAAAACGTACGTCCAGTGCAATTTGGTTTTTCTACAAGGTTGACGAAGGACGTGACCACTGGTTGTATTGGCCAAGTTCGGAATTTGTCCATGGTCCGGTCGCGGTGGTAGGCGGTGGGATCGTTAGTTAGACTTGTCACAGTGTCATTTGGAAGACTTCTCCCCACAATAGTTACACTGCTTACGCAAAATCAGCAAAATTGAGGCACATTCTACATCTATATAACTTTTTGAAATGAAAACTTCTTTAGTGGCGTTGCGCACTTGTTTTGGAATGGGTAAGAACTTCTAAGCTCGCATCAGGACATGTGACCTGATCGAAAATTCGTAAGAAGGATGGAGAGTAAACAGCAAATGTATGTCTGCGCTTGCTGTTTCGCTTAGACGGCGCTGGGCGCTTGTGCGAATGTTCGTGTTGTCATGTTTATATATGATAGCGCAATAAATGAATATTGTATTCTACAACATAAATGATAGTACTTTCATACTGATAATCAAAGCAATTCATGCAAAATTATTCACTAACCAATCAAAATTTAAAAAATGCCAGCACTCCCGGAGTGCAATCCGTCGTTTTTTTTTTAATTTGAAGTCACCTGTGTAATTTCAAAGTAAAGCACTAATTGCTCTTTTCCACGTTTCAAATAAATATTACCAAAAAATATACTTAGCTTTGTAGACACTTGACCTAGACAATTGTTATAGGAGGGGTGGGGTCGTCGAATATTGCATCGAAACAAATTTGATATATCTAAAACGATTTAAGGCAATTTATATTGCAACCCCATTTTAAAAGTTTTCTTATTTAGACTGCTTCAGAATTTTATTATTTCGTGACCTGAATTATGTTTAATTTTTTTTTATGCAAAAAGGGCTCGCAATTTCCTTTACATATTTTTCAATGTCCGTTTTATACAAGACTGCTGATGGTTTATTTTATGCAATGTGGAGCTACATTTTTTTTAAGTAACTTCAGTTTGACCGATTTTAAGAAAATATTGCTTTGACAGAAAATTCGGCCGCTAATTTTCAAATAGTTTAAGCACGATCAAAATTATTTCAATACTTTTTCAGTTATGCTTGTTTAAAATTGCAAATAGCTTCATAGACAGTCATTTAAAAAAAGCGGTCACGTGCGAGTCGCAATCGGCCATAAAGGGTTCCGTCGGCCGTAGCGGTACACATCGTAATGTAAATGATCTTTCAGTTCATTCATTTCATATTTCATAACAATTAAGTGGTTGCAGCTCCTGTCACTTCTGCAAATTTTGAGATTCTAATCTACACAGCACCATCTCTTAACAGTTAAGCATAGTTATTTTAAGTGCTGGTGTGTATTAAAAAAACTACTTACTAGATCTGGTTCAAACCAATTTTAAGTGGAAGTTTACATGGTTATTTACATGGTTATACATCAAATAATATATATTTTTGAAAAGTTGTGCATTTTCAATTTTCTAATAAAAATAACGTTACCCGAGATTGGATATGTGCCCGGTAAGCGATAGGCTTTTTACCTATCACATTGTGGAACTTAGTGTCTTCGGGTAGTCGTTGGTAACCTGGTTATGTCTTTGCTTCCTCTATTTGGGTGAGAATATTTTTTTTTATTTTACCGTTATGCTATTTTGGAAATTACACATATTTTACCACTTTATAAGTTTAGTCTTTAAACAAAATTGATGGTAGGAACCTCGATATCGTTTTGAAAAACCTATCCATAGATAACCCCAGTTTTGGGTATGATTGAAAAAAATTAAGTTTTAGTTCTAAATATGAAGGTAGCCCCCAAAGTTTATTGTTATATTTATATTTTTATGTGAAAAACTTAATGCGATTCACAAAATACATCTACGTATAGTTTTGAAAAAAGACCAAAAGTGGAAATCTATAAGAGTTCCACTTTTGGCCTTTGGCTACGGAATCCTAAAAAGAGTGTTTCGAAAGCGTCTCATTATTTTTTAGAATACCGATAGTGTCAGGACGGCTCGTTTACGATTTTGTGGCGTGTACTTATAGATTAGTTGCCCAATATTTGACAGTTTAACCCATTATTAATTTTGAACTAGGCGGCCTTTTAAGGGCCAAAATACTAAGTGGGCCTAAAGGTGCAAGTCCGTACCCGAGGGCACGCAGCAGCACCAGACGAGCGATGCGTTATGTCGCAGCGACACGTAGTCGCTTCATGTCGCTATAGTAATGAATTCGAATCCAACCGCAGACATCGTCGGCAACAGAGCCAGCTATTTAAATAGTTTTTGTGAGTTGCAGCGTACAATACGTCGCATTATGCCACACGACCGATCAGTTGATTACATTTCAGAAATTCATTATTTGAGTACATTTTATGTTTATATGTTTTCGCTCCAAAGTCAGAGCCACTGCCCAGTACTGATCTGCGATCGAGCGACACGTCGCGACGACACTTCGCTGATTTCGTGTCGCTAGTTACGAAAGGTATTTCATAGAATTACATAGAATTCAGTGGTTTTGCGGCGGCACGTCGCGCCATAGATAATACACCTTCATGCGTCGCGCGCTACTGCCGCTGCGTGCAGTCGGCTATGAACTCACCTTTACGGCCTGGTCACGACTTTTGGTCTAGAGTGGCAAGCGGGGAGCGGCAGCGTTGTACACGCCACGTAAGCGGTAGCGGTTACCGTCAGCGGTAAAGGTTGACGTATTCAGAACATGGTCCATAGTATGTCGTTACCTAAAATATCCCATCTTTGTTTTGAAAAGAGCACATTTTGGCATCTATGTTTTTATTTATATAGCTGTTAATTGAAGGTAACTGATCATTAAATTCTGGAAGACGTTGTTTTATTTTTTCCTACAACCTTTTTATATTTATATTGTGGATGTTTCGACATCCATGTTGGTGGTCGATTCATAACATTTGCGATAAAAGCTTCCGTGTTCATATTCGCTACAAAAATCGTCTAAAATATTTTATTCCACTGAATACGCTACCCACACACCGCCGTCTGTGCCGTTCAGTCTCGTGGCGTCGCACCCATTCACATATACGTTTGTTCCCGCCGCTTCGCAAACCGCTGTAGCGATCCGCCCGGACAAAATCGCGCGCGATTTCGCTATGAGCGGTATTTCGTGGCGTGCTTCAAACATTTGTATGATTTTGATTTCACCGCTCGCCGCGCCGCGCTAGGCTGCCGCTCACAGCGGCAAGGTCAACGTGCGCTTAGTCGGCAAGCTGAATGTCAAAAGGTTGATATTTCGCCTGCAATAAATAACTACAGTGAAAAATAAAAACGACTACGTTAAAAAAAACCGACTTCAAATATAAAAAGTTAAAAATGATAAAGATTTAATATTAAATATATAACTATTATTTATATGTGCTATTTACTAATAGGTTTGAAGTCGGTGCGAAGCCTTACACTAATAATTACCTATTAAAAGTGAGTATTAAATTTGCTTGGCACCGACTTCAAACCTATTCTATTATATCAGCCGGAGGACGTACTGCTGGACATAGACCTCCCCCAAAGATCGCAGTCACGGTCACCAGCCGCTTATATCCAGCGACTCCCCGCGACTTTGACCAAAGCATCATTCCAACGAGTGGGAGGTCGTCCAACACTACGTCCTCCGGTGCGGGGCCGCCACTCGAGAACATTTCTTCCCCATCGGTTGTCGGTTCTGCGAGCAATGCGGCCAGCCCATTGCCACTTCAGCTTCCTGACTTTCTGGACTATGTCGGTTACTCTCGTTCTCTTGCGGATCACCGAATTACGGATCAAATCTCGCTGAGAAACACCGAGCATAGCTCTCTCCATAGCACGTTGAGCGACTCTGAGCTTATTTAAGAGGCCCACATTTAACTTATAATTAATATTAAATCTTTATAACTTTTTCGCTTTAGTTTTGAAGTCAGTTTTTTAAACGCAGTTATTTTTATTGAATACTTTTTAGTTTATTGCTGGTATGATTTAATTTAATAAAATTTAGACGTCGGAACAGGTGAAAGTATATATGTTTTAATATACTCATATGATAAAAAGCAGTGGGCCTATCTGAATTAAATTATTGTGGGACCAATTTCAAACTATTCCGCATCAAACAAAATAAGAACATAATATATTAAAAAAGAATAAATCAGTTGAGAAAACTTGGCAAAATCGGTGTACATACATAAAAAAAAATGTTCCGGCCGAATTGAATTGAAAGAACCTCCTCGATTTTTTTAAAATCGGTTTAAAAACATGACTATCTTTTGAAATTCCAGACCATGATTAGAACTAGTATTTTGTGATACTCTATTAATATTTGTATCTAATACAAATATTAATCTTCGTCCTAAACTTCAATGCCGTAAGTAGGTACGTAAGTATTCATAGGTATGATTTAATGTCATAATTACATTACGTAGCTTGAAATTTTCTACAGTTTCATCAAGATTTTCCACGTTAAGGATAACAAAAAATCTCAGTTAACTAAAGAAGATCGTACCGGTAGCACAGTCTTTTACATTATTAGGTATTACGCGAAACACTGGATTTTAAATTAATTAACTACAAATAAAGTGGACAAATAAATCACGGAATTATAAATAAATATAACACATAGCTACAATATTCATAAAATCCTTTACAATGACGGAAACAACATCCAAGTCTTATGACGTTTCGAAAATTTCCAAAGATCCTGAAGTTGCAGAAAAAAATAATGGAAAGCCGACGAAATATATACTTTATAGTGATAGATGGCAGGTCCTGTTTGGGTTCACCATGAGCTCGTGTTTAAACGGGGCACAAAGTGTGATGTACACTATTATCCAGCACATAATTGCGGAATACTATGGAATATCCGACCTGGACGTCTATATGACTGGTTTGGTGTTCATGATAGTTTATGTTCCTCTTGTGTATCCAGCAAGTGTAATATTAGACAAATGGGTAAGTATTGCAATTACTGTAACTTGATAATTTGATAATTACTTGAAAAATAATTCGCCTTGTAATATATTTCCCCACCTACTTATTCAACTATCATTAGATAGAATTTCTGTTACTTTTGACGTTACCTGACGACCAAACCAATAGTAATGCAATAAATAACAAAAAATGCATATTCAAAAAAGCATTGGTAACTTGCTGTATCGTAATTGGTAGCAATAGTATTTAATCATTTTATTTTATACTAACAGTTTCACGCAGCTTCGCTTGCGTAACTTGGCTTCTACTGCACCGATTTTTATGAAACAAAGCCTATGTCACTCAGGGAAAATGTAGCATTCTAAGGTCTAGTAGTTTCGGAGCCTATTCATTTCAAACAAATAAACAAACAAAAAATCAAACATTTCCTCTTTATAATATTGATTCATTATGAAAATCTCGAAATACTTTTTACAAGATTTTGATAATTCTTTCATATCAAAAAGAGTACAGTATATCCCCAACGTCGTCCTACCTAAACTGGATTAGTGACAAATATTTCAGCTATTCTTTTGGGGCAAACTACATGAACGCAGAAACGCACATACGGGCATAATTGCGAGCACATACACACACACACATTACTAACAATGTATGTGCCGATACATGTAATACCTACCTAGCATGATTATAAAAAGAGCCGTCGCAATCGTGTAATAATCTTAAAATTAAAAATTTTCAATGAACCCACGACCGAACTTATATATATATAAGCTCGAAATAACGCATCACAATAGTTTAGGAGTTACGATGCCAGAAACACACATACACACATAAATAACTAAAACTTACAACACCTTTCTTTATTCATGTGCTTTGGAAGAGCTCTAAAGATTACCAAACATACCTAGTACCGTACCTAATACCTATCTTATAACTTTTATACTCGTATCCATTAGCCACCTCCCAGTTCATTCATAAAGTCCTTTCCATCATTTCCTCGTCAACAAAATATAAGGTTTATCAGGCGAATCGAATGAGTCTAAACTCAATAAGTTTACCAGCAGCTGCATTCCAGGGTTAAGTCTCCTATCTTCGACCTCCATTATCAGACTAGCTCCGTTTTTACCAGTACTCATTAGTGTTAGGTCTGTTATATCTCACTTAAGTACGTCTAATATCCATTCCAATGCTTATAAAAAAGCTGTAAATGACCTAATGACCTTGGTTCAGCACCTGGCCAGATCTCCATAAACTATAGCTAAGAACCATTTCGATCACGTCAGCTTTCAAATAAAAGGCGAGCATAGGCTTACCGTTACTAACACCGTGACATCTGACTAGGTGGTAGAGTTTCGCAGCAACTCACCCGGATTGGTATCACCGCCTTACCTATTCCTGCCGCCATAACGTCATGACGTGTTCCGGTTTGGAGGGTTAGGTAGCCGGTAAACTTACTTTTGCTCGAGGCCTAACACCCCGGTTTCAGGTTGGCAACGCACCTTTGGTGTCTCTCGGCGGCGTGAATTTCTTATCATCAGGAAATCCATCTGCTTGTTTGCCTTCCAGTATCTTGAAAAAAAATGCACAACCACGCGCACACACATCCACAGACAAGTCAAACTTATAACACCCCTCGTTTTGCGTCGGGGTTCAAAAATAACAAGGTTGATTTGATAGCTTGTAATAGTAAAATTGCAGCAACAAAGTAGGGGAGTAGAAACACCACCTTCACTAAACCTAGTGAAGGTGGTGTTTCTAATTGGCTCCTAAATGTCACTTGTTAGAACATAAATAAATATAACGATGTTGCCAGAGATTTAGATTCCAATGTATTTTATGACTATTGCTTTGTCCTACATTGTCATTGATGAACTACGGCCATATAGAAAACTACGTATTAATGCTAACATTACGTCATTGCCATCTTTACCACCAGTAACATCTTTGGTGTGTGTAGGCAGCATGTGCCTATTTCTGCTATTCATATTTTTTAATGATTTACGTATCATTCAAAATTTATTTTTGTTTACCGGTTTCACGTTTACAGCTTCATGATTCAGTTAATTTAATTTGCGTTTAACAATTACTAAAAATTAAACAAACTATTTTACGTGAGAGATATAACTTAAAACTAGTGCAATACTACTACAATATTTTTGATTTGTAAACTAGATTTAGTTTATAGTGCGTAGACACAAAAACATATAATGAGTGAGACAATGAATTACCTACGGTTAATTTTTTTGGGATATGAGCACTATATGAAAAAACAATTAATTTACTACTTTATTACATTTACTGCCTACCTCCTATATAATATGTAAAACTAAATTATTTAAGCAACGCAAAAAAGGAATAACTAAGAAAAAATCCCAATTCAGTGGTCAATAAATCAACCGTTTCCAACTCTAGTGTCTAACGTATTAAAGATTTTTGAATTTATCTTCTATAAAATGAAATTATGTTTACAAGTCAAAAATATTGTTTAGTACCTAGTTACACAATATTTGATGATGTTTTAAAAAGAAAAACCAGTCGGCTATTAATAATACAATAATACGTTTAGTGAACGGGTGAAACGAAGTTCACCGGGACAGCTAGTTTAAAAATATAAGAATTTGAAAGTTTTACTAAACAGACGATGATCAAATATATTTCTAAATCCAAATAAAATTATTTAATTTGCAGTTTCCCGCCAAAAATGTATCCGTATTATGGCGTGACAAAACAGGCAAAATAGTGCGCTATGTATGAATTGGACTTACCGGAAGCTAAAACTCCCAAATATATCCAGCTCCACACCCAAAAGTAATTTTATTTGGATTAAAGTATGGATTTCCGCAAAGTAACGCCTGAGTCTGGATTTCCCCAAAGTAACGCCTCCTTCTATCAAATATATTTCTACTATTATTAAATCTATTTTTGTATATGTTCATGCTACATGAAAATATTAAGACTGGTAGTAAGAGTGCAGTAAAGCAACTTGCCCAAATGTAGGAATCCTCCGCCTTACGTAGTCATAGTCATAGTCCCTGTGTTTGGAGTTGTATTCTAGCCCGTAAGCCGGTAGAACACCCTAGCCGCACTTGCAACATCTCTAACTCCATCTGCAGACCACGGTTGTCTCTTACCATGAGGCGAGCCATGTGCCTATTCGCTGTTTCAAAGTATATTCACGCCCATAAACCCAAAGAGGTAAACTGAGGCACAACGACTAGCCGAAGACACTAAGTCCCACAATACCGGGCCACCACCCCGCACAGCCACCGGACATATCCAATCTCGAGAAAGATTTTTTTATTAGAAAATTGGAAAAACCTAAATTCCTCTTTTGTTGCCGACCCGGGGATCGAATCCGGGACCTCTAGAAGTCAAGTCCAACACCGGATCGCTAGACCACAGAGGCGATTCGCTGTTCAATCACATAAAAAATAAGAAATAACAACGAACAGCTACAAACCAACATATAATTTAAAAAACTCATTGCAGCTGCCCATGAAAATAATATGCTTACTGTTTTTTCATTTCGCAACGCGTTGTCTGATACTAAATAATTAATTACTAAATAAATTAAAGAAACATTACTTAAGTTTTGTTAATGCTTAAATTATTTTATTTAAATTTCAGAATAAATTGTTGTTTCAATAAGTTTCTTATGTTAGGTTAATTAAAATATATTTCAATTACTGTAGTAAAATGCCCCAATACTTCTTTAGTTGCAATAAAATGTATGACGGAAAAGTGACCGCCTTTGAACCGACTTTAAAGGGAGAAGTTTTCAATTCCACTGTATATTTTTTGTATATTTGTTACGTGATAACTCGGCAACAACGACCAAATTTTTATAGTTCTTTTTTCAATAATACAGGGTGGTGATTCATATATATTTTTTTAAGATGCGGTAAGTTGTTTGTGAGTTACGTCTCATTTATTTGTGTAAATATTTAACCTAGTTCAAAAAAACGAGGAGGTTCTCAATTCGGCCGGTATATATGTCTTTATGTAGGTATGTACACCGATTTCTCTGAGGTTTATGTAATTATTGAAGTTATACTTCTTTTGGCGCGTTAGGAAAAAATGATGAGGGTAAATTTTTACGATGCGCGCGCACACCGAAGCTAGCTATGAAGTTAGCTATAGATAACATTTTTGTTTTTAAAAAGATTTTTATCTTATCACGTCGAAGAAGTATAACTTCTAACGCGTGTACATAAGTACACACACACTTTTTTTCATTTTATTGGTCCCATAAAAAAATTATTCAGGTAGGACTATTAGTTTTTATTTTATGAGCTTTTTTTTATCTATTTGCACCTGTTTCGATGTTATTTTTTTAAATTAAATCAAATCAGCAATTAACTAAAAATGTGATAATAAAAACCAACTTCAAAATTAAAAAATAAATAATCACAAAGATTTAATAGTAATTATACATATATTACCTATTATTTATATGTGCCATTTACTAACATGTTTGAAGTCGGAGCCATGTCATGCCAATTTAAGTAAGTATTAAATTGGCTTTTCTCCGACTTCAAACCTATAAATCAATAGCACATAATATAAAATAATAGGTAGTACATAATTAATATTAAATATTTATTCTTTTTTGCTTTTTAGTTTTGAAGTCGGTTTTTATTAAAGTAGTTATTTTTATTCCATGTACTTGTATAATTCTCGAAGCACAAACTTTAAAAAAAATATTTATTCAACCGCCACGTTATTGAAATTAAAGTCTATTTTTTGCCGTTTTGCTGCGCTTGCATTTTTAAATTTGGGCTTCAAAATTCTAAACTGATTAACATACTTTTACATAAATATATCTTTGCATCAAGCCCCTTGGGGGATAGGCTAGAGTATCAAGTTTCTAGTGTCTCAACTAAAACAGACCTAGGTACCTACCGAGTTTCCGCCAAATTAATTAGTCCTTAAACTATCATTTATTTCAAACGCACATGCGCACATTGTAGCATTTCGGCGATTCGGGAATTTGGATCTACATAAGACCTTTTTTGTTATTAGGAGACAAGATAAGACCAAACGCACGAGTAACATCTATGGTATCTATAGACGACGGTTGTCTCTTCCCATCAAAAGTACGGCCTGGGGGCTAATTATGTATCTCAGTTCCCAACTAAAATGGCAAAGCGTACGTCAAATAGCTATCAAATGACTAGTTTTATATTTGCTATCTCAAGTGACCAACAGAAATACAATAGAGATAGCAAACACTTTCTACACTTTTCCACTTTGAGTTGGCAACTGAGATACATAATCGGCCTGATTGCTTACTATTTTATTATCTATATACATAAAAATCAATGCCACTTTTTGTTGTAATTTTATAACTCAAGAATGGACTCACCTGTCCAAACCAAATGCTTAGGCTTTGTTCGGACTATTTTGTAGATGGTTTATGTGAAGTTTGCATAAAATCGGTCGAGCGGTTCTTCATTTATCACAGTTTTTGTAACAAATGAATTCAATAAATAGTGGATCATTTTACTAATGGGTATTTTTCAGTCTAATTGAAACTTTTTTCAGGTGGGGATAGTGCTGTCACATTGAAACTTTTTTCAGTTGTTTTTTCTTTTTTGTTTTGTTGTATTACATCGTTCATGCGTTCAAACGTAGCGAAGCACGTACCGGGCCGCTAGTACTCTATAAAAACAGGATATAGATAGAGTTTTGTGGTAGCTTATGAAATGAAATTTATTTATTTGCGGAATATGTGTGTTTAAAAATTGTTACAGAATACTTATTCATACCAACATATTCTACCACATTGTGGTGTGCAAATATCTAACTTAATTAAATATATTGTATTTTTCATTTTTGTTATTTATATATTTTAACATATCAATTCGTTTAAATATATTTACTACTAGGTTAGCACTTATTAATTTAAGCAAAAAAATTAACAATCGAGTTTTACCCTATCTACCATACACATAATATGGTACTCGTAGTTAGGGTTAAACCTAATTGTATTTTAAAATTTTGTTCAAATGTTAAAACATAATCTTTATATATAAAAGAAAGTCGGGTTTGTTACAACACTTATAACTCGAGATCTGCTGGACCAATTTTCATGGCTTTTGATTCGTTGGATTTGTCTTCGCCCCGAATAACAGAATACTCCTTAAAAATGATAAAAATAAAAAAAATATAAAAGATGAAACGTCTATACATATAAAAGTCGTGATAGGTAAACCGATTAGACTGAAAATTGATCGACAGGTAGCTTAGAACCGGAAGAAGGACATGGGGTACATTTTATCCCTTATAACAGCGAGGAAACTAGGAAAAACGACATTTTAATTTTCCCATACAAACTGAACGGGCGGAACGAAGTTCGCCGAAACAGCTAGTATGTTATACATCTTCATAATAAGTTTGTATAATTTTAAAGATATTTGCACACCACAATGTTGTAGAATATGTTGTTTTTAACAAATATCTTTTGTTACAGCTTTTAACACACATTTAATAAATAAATTTCATTTTTCTTTCATTTTTCAAATAATTAAACTAGTTATATATATAAATAATTGGCTTAAAATTTAAAGTGTATGTATTTTGTGCACACCAAAATATGGTGGAATATGTTGATATACTTAAATATTTTTGTAACATCTCATTTACACACATATTCCGCAAATATTTTTTTTCTTTATTTCTTTCTTTTAGCCGTGCAAGTCTTGAACAGGTGCCAGGTTGTCACCAAGACGTAGTAAAACATTATTATATAACTCAAAATCATAATTTGCTAATCAAAAACTTGCAATTTTTTAAGCAAAATAAAATTGCTGATTGATGTCATAACACGCAACAGTGTAATAATAGGTAGTGACTTAAGATCACTTTTTAAGGTTCCGTAGCTAAATAAAGAACTAGATATAATGGGTTCCAAATGTCCGTATGTCCGACCGTCCGTCCGTACGTCCCAAACAACTTTATAACTATTGAGATTACGCACTTGAAACTTGGTAGGTATTACATTCTGTAAACTGCTTTACGATTTTTTATAGAAACAAAATTACAAAACAAATTAAGAGGCGCTCCTCATTCACGGGCTTAAAATTAGTTTTTTTTTTCATTAAATCTTGTGGGGTCAGATAACATACGGAGTGGTATATACAGGGTGCCCAGGAAAGAATGGATAACCTTTGAAAGCACAGAAATAATTATGATATTAACTGATTTGACTTCGTTACGAGTAAAAATATGAAATCAGACAAAAAATATGTTTTTAAACCGCCATATTTCTAGCAGTGTAAGCGCTATAATTTTTTTTGGACTTGTCTTTAGTTCTACTATTAGCCTTTCAGAGGCTATCCATTCTTTCCTGGGAATCCTGTATATATGCCGCTATAATAACTTTATCATGTTTTGGTTTGAATGGTAGGGTAGCCGGTAAACTTCGACAATAGGTCTGACATTCAAGGCCATCTATCTCATCCCTGGTATATGATCTATATGCCTCGGATACCTCTTACCATCAGGAAAGAAGTGTCCTTGTTCAATGACATTTTACATAAAAATATCTAAGCAAAATATATCCTGTAGATCTTAATAAAATATTCTAACAGTGGTTACTTAGTTCAATAAGAGGGACCACTGTGACATCTGACGCTTTGTCAGTGCTTTCCGTTGATGTGTTCCGGTTCGGAGAATATGGTAGCCAG
>NJDC01000155.1:7884-28195 GCA_002245475.1 Calephelis virginiensis
CCAAATATTATTTACATATTGATACTGTTCGTCGATTTCTACATCAAAAACTATTTACGGAAACCGAAAAAGTCAGAAAGGATAGAAATTGATCAAAATGATGGAGTTCGAAATAACCACTTCGAGTCAAAAATTTCATCTTTAAAGTCTAGATCTGTTAAAGCTACAATTCAATAAATCTTAAACTATTATTTTATTGTTTTATTAACAACTGTTCTGTTTGCATGCACCAACACGTTGTACTTGGCTTGATCACTAAGCGCTGCGTAGTAATATAGTTTCATTAAGTATCTGCCACAACATTTTTTATGGCATGAAGCAACGAACAATCTCATGGCTGTCCTTCGTAAGAGACAACTGTAGCCTATAAACAGCATACACGTTATAGGTGCATCGCTGTTCTAAGAATGTCTTAGAATTAGGTAAATGGCAAATTCCTACCAAGGCAAAGGTGTGGCACTCCATACATATGATAGGTAAAGGGGAGATTTGATCCCCGCTAGGAATTCCTTTGGATATCGGGCTTCATGTTCCAAGCTCTTAATTTGCAATGATCTTTTTCCTTCCTTCGTCCTTCCTTCTCTTTCTTCCTTCCTTTTTGCAATTAATTAAAATCTTAATTCGAAAATAAAACTTTTTGAGAATCCTACCAACGGCGTTATTTCCAAACGACATGATTTAGGAACTTTGAGACATATAAAAAACTCATTCCTAAAAGGCAGACAAGGCATTTGTCTTATCTTTGGTATTGTCTGGTGTTCAGAGACAACAGTCTCCTATAAAACCATAGGCATTAAAGGTGTCGATATCAATTATAATATGGTTGGGAATTTACCTAGTCCCCCGAATACGCTACGTTTCAGTAGACGGCAGTAGAAGGAACACGTCGGTAACGAGTACTTTGGCGGCAGGAATAAGTGAGAGAGCATTCATTTGGATGAACTGGTTCCTTACCATGGGTTTAGTCTCGGTAAATCATTTGTATGAATGTTTTGAACAGTGCTTCTACAAGTAACTAATGAAACTAATTGTATAGATCAATAGCGCTGTGATTTCGATAATTAAATTACCGAACGTAATATACAGCATCTAATGCTAGATGTACTGCAACTCTGCAGCACTCTGCCACCTTGTTATGACTAAATGCACTTGTTAAAAATCGAGTAACGTAAATTTATAGATTATCCTATAACCCTATATCGTCATCTTATATCGACAAAAAGTTACTATCAACAACTTTTTTAAATCTTGTGAAACCCACAATTCACAATGCTCATGAAAATCTCAAGTCATTGTATATTCTCGCTTCAGGATTATAAAAAAGAATGAGGTAAATCGGAAACCAACCAACCACATGCCAATAAACTACGGACGACGCTCCCCTTTTACGAAATTGATTTTTTTTTGTCAAACCTGTGTAGTGATATTGTTTGTACATGATATGCATACACTGTACATAAAGTTATGTATATATACAGATCTTTAAAAATCCTAATCGAAGTCTCCAAAACCATATTTTATTAAAATCAAACGTATGAAAGATAAACTCTTCCAAAATAACCTTTACGAACCACAAATTTTTAAATGAATAAAACTAAGCAGCTTTTTGCCACGACACTTTCAAACCTTGGTCTTCAGGCCATTCTAATACGAAGCTAAAGGCGTAATTTAAACTATTACGTACAGCCAATTTATCCGTGTTTGTAGTGGACAGTGCTATGTCGTCTGCATATTGTAATACGTGGGAGAGATTGTTCACCACTATATCCAGATTGTACGTTTACAATCTGTACAGTAAGGGGCTAAGAATTGATCTTTGTAGAAGTCATTGTTATGTTAATAGTTAGATACAATCATTACATTTAGACAACATAGATGTTACTGATGCATTACTTTTTTATGACTACCATCCGGGATATCCATTCTTGAAATTGTTTGTTAACACTATAACATTAACATAACAACATAGAGAGTTGTTGCCCTGATGATACTTGAATGGTGAAACCGGTTAGCTAAAATATAATAATAAAAAATATATTGTGGGAAGTACAAGTGTAGTTAATACATTATTTCTAGAATGGAATTCCACAAAGCATTGACGATAAAAAGTATAGAAACAATATCCATCCTAGTCTCCAAAACATGACAATAGCAATATTGATGTTATCGCGGTATAGGTACAGTAGCACAATCCAGATGAATTACACAGTATGTCCTTCACTAATAAGATTCTAAATGTTAATAATAAATTTTTGAATTACAGATTCTAGATCAAAGGAATATCCCTTATTGGCTAATCCTTTTGCAGTCATATCTATAATCGCTGTTTATAATTTATTTGTTTTAAAATGGGGACCACAATGGATGGAAAATAAAAAACCATTTGAATTAAAGAAACTAATAATGACTTATAATGTAATCCAAGTGGTTACTTGTGGATATATATGTTACAAAGTAAGTATAATGTTATTGTGGCTTAATAATGTGCTTTCCCCACGATGATATATCAAATCGAATCTGAATTCTGAAATGCTAAAAAATATGAAAATAAAATAATTGCGGTCGAAATACGAACGCTATGGATAATCTGTGTTAGGCTCGCGGATATCTATAGTGAAATTAGAGAGAGTGGCATTAGAAGTAAATCTCAATGAACAAATAAGAAAGGGCATACTCCGTTGGTTCAGTCATGTGGCAAGAATAACATTAAAATTGAAGAATTAGATGTACAATGCGAATGTGGATGTATGTTACCCACATCTAAACTCACCGATCGCTTTAGTGAGACCAGAGACAGCGGGATTAAAAAGAGTTGTTACAAGTATTTTCTATTTATTCGGATAAGTGGAAAAAATTGATGAACCAAATGTGAAGAACGAATGTGAAGAGACGGTTGGGATGTGGGTACTCAGGAAGACTTCGGTACACATTCCACGACTACATCGCTTGGCCCGAGGGCGGTCTGAAGAGTCTTCGAATTCTGTGTCCTTGTACGAAAAGAAAAATGAATGTCGAGGAAGCTAGTCGCACGTCTGGAGGCTTTGTGACACTTGGCACTGGCAACGTCGTATGAGACTTGGAGTGAAGATTTTTTATGTGTTTTACACTTACGCACATTTTAAATGAATGAATGAATGAATGTGTTTTTATTCAAATTAAGTGTACATTATATACAGTTTTTGAATGTTAAAATTCTCAATTTTAAAAATAAAGATAATACATACAATTTAGACATTTATAATTAATTACCTATACATTTTTAAACTTTCAAAACAAACAATTGAAAATTTATATCAAGATTGGACTATTATAAAATAGTTGGTTAAAAATAAAAATGGTTACATATAATGGGTTTAAAAAAATGTTTATAAACATTGGTTGTAAGCATTGGTTGTAAATACAAGTATATGTTTGCATTCGTCTGGACCGTAAATGTAATCCAAATTTAATAGTAACCGTACGATG
Organism: Calephelis virginiensis; assembly: GCA_002245475.1. Taxonomy (NCBI): domain Eukaryota; kingdom Metazoa; phylum Arthropoda; class Insecta; order Lepidoptera; family Riodinidae; genus Calephelis; species Calephelis virginiensis. Next base: position 11,350 of record NJDC01000155.1, read on the forward strand.
GGAACAAGGATTCTCCAAGGTTATCTTTGTTGGATGGCGTGTATGCAACTATCTGGAACTCCTATTACGAGCTGCCAGACAAGTAGGTTATTCTACACAATGACAAAGTACACCGGGGAAAAATAAACTATGAAGGATACACAAATCTTTTTTTAATTTTTTTTATTGATATGATGTTGGAATTCACGCCGCCTAGAGACACCAAATGTGGTAATGGTGCGTTGACAACCTGAGGCCGGGATGTTAGACCTCGAGCAAAAGTAAGTTTACTGGCTACCTTACCCCCCAAACTGGAACACGTCATGAGGTTATGGCGGCAGGAATAGATAAGGCGGTGGTACCAAACCGGGTGAGTCGCTGCGAATCTCTACCACGTTAGATGTCATGGTGTTAGTGACGGTAAGACTATGGTCGTCTTTTACGAGCTGCCTGACAGGAAGGCAGGTCTATTCTACTAAGGATCCCGGATAAACACTATTTATTTATTTATTTAATTCTTTATTGTACGCAATTTATGACATAAAACATGGACAGTGATAAATAGAAATCCACAAGAGGTGGGCATATCTCTTGTGGATTTCTATTTATATTATTTATTTATAGGTCTACAGATAAAAATCTGTAATAAAATAGTGGAAGGCATCGTGCACAATAAATAAATAAATAAACTAAACATAATAATATAAAAACTCATAACATTGACATAAAATTATAAAATAATAGAAATAATCTAAAATCTACATAAAATATTTCAGGTATTTTTTATACTACGAAAGAAAACGAGTCATGTGTCGTTCCTACATGTGTATCATCACAGTTTGATGGTATTTATGATATGGTTGGCCACTGCTTATGTACCAGGTAAAACATATTTGAATAATTAAAGTACAGTAAAAGTGCAAAAGTTTTGAGGTTATTTTTATTTAATTTAATTTATTATACAAAACATAGAAGCAGTGAGAATACTTAAAAGGCAAGCTTATCTCTAACTACAGAGTTAATTAAATTATCTACGTAAACAAAAAACAGTATTTTCCTTGATTACCCGGGGACAGGACAGGAAATTCAGCCGTAATGGCAATGAGACCACCTCGGAAGTACGCTTTTACAAAACATAAAAAAAAACTAAAATTGGTTCAGAAATGACGAAGCAATCGATCAACGTGTGAATTACCACTATTTCAAAAACTCTGGCTCTAAAATACAAACTATGATTTTGTGCACATAGTTTCAATGCAATCGTCTTTATTGTTCTTTGTTTAGCCGTTATCACACAACAAAAACAAACCTCTAGTGGGGTATAAACTAAAAAAAAAGAAAGCAAAATTAAATCCCCACGTGGTAATAAAATAACTGAAGTCCTTTTTTGCGTGTCTGCGCTTTAATTATGTAGAATAGAATATACTAGAATGATATTCTATTTCACAAAGATTTTACAATGGCTACTTTTGACGCGTCTATATATTTATATGATTTACCACCGGATCGGAACGTAGAATCTGACTTAAAAGTATGTTATAAATGAGCAAGCAAGTAAGCGACTCTTCTGATGGTATGATACATCTGTCGCCTATTCAGACAATAATGCTAGTAGTGTCTTATGTCACGGACCATAAGCCTTTTTTTCAAATCTGACTCTATGGCGACAGGAATAGGTAACGTGGTTGTGTTTAGAAAGTTTAAAGAACTACTGCACAATACCCTACAACCTAGTTAACCGAATGGAATTCGATTAAGAAAATAAATAGCAGTCAGAAACTTTACCTACAGACGAGACTTTAGTCCTTATTTGACAATGCTATGCGATAAGGACCCTTTGTACAAAATATAACTTCAGATTATTAAAAAAGTCTACATTCACGTGTTGAGTCCCGTATTTTTTTTATTGCCAAAGTTTATAAAAAAAATAATCCATTTTTGGTGAGTGTATTTTGTGATAGTTGTGGGTTGAATGTTTTTCGCGTAGTAATGTCTAATGAGAACGATGTCATTATGAACTATTCTTGCAACTCATGAATGCGATTTACTAACGAGGGTAATATTATTTACCGAAATTTCTACTTACCCAAACTATTTTTTTTTGCTCAGTAAAACCATACCGATTTCGTTCACACTTTAGAACAATATACAACATGATTTTTAAGATGAGGGATTGAATCGAACCCGTTCAAATTCACGCTTACACAAATTTAAACATCAAAAACATGCAGTGACCGTAGAAAAAAAATGTAATCAAAATTTTGTAAAAAGTCTCGCAACTTATGGTCACCCTCGAAGGTAGCCGGGACGGATTAGCACCCGACTTCACCTCATAGCGCAAAGGGGTAAGATGCGTGCGGTTTTACGGAAGGTACAGTTTTCACACCACGGCTGTGGGTCGAACATGTATATGTATTTACCTCCTATTGATAGCGTGCCTGACGGAAATGATCTAAGTATTTTGCTGGATAATTAAGTCAAAAATTAAGGTGATACATTTTAATAGCTATTTGGACTCAGAATCGAATTCTGACTACTCCCCTTCAACAGGTCCCTCGTCTTACAAAATACTCGCATATTATTACCGCTAGAAAATCCCAAACTACTAGTAAACCCCTTCGTAAGTTGCAAGAACTATAGTGTTTATTAAAAAACTTTTGCAGGAGGTCATGGAACATTAGTTGGTCAGATTAACTCTATGGTTCACACTATAATGTATTCCTACTATTTCTTAACTCTGGCTGTACCAGAAATAAGGAAATATTTATGGATGAAGATGTTCGTTACTAGAATACAAATTGTAAGTTCGTGCACGTCATTTAATTACTATCATCATAGTCCGTCACTCAGTCGTGTGAAGGAAAATAAAATTACTTGGATTTCTGGCAGATAAGTGCTGAAGTTGGCAACGGTTTGTGGCTCACTTTAAGCTGAAATCATGTGTTAGTTTACCAGTCACTCTAGTTTCTAAGTAGAAATAAGACAAAGATTGTAGAAACAGGCTAGGTGGGATATACAGACTTAAAAGGACCGTATCGCCAAGTTTAGCAGCACTGAACGAATAATCGTTATAATTTCAACGTACATTTTTTAATGAGATGAGACAATAAACAAGAACATGGTTCTCCAGATTCTAAGAAACAAGTTACAGCTAGACAAATTAGTGTAATTGGTACTGTCTTCTGGCTGGGATATAAAGTATCCTATACAAGCCTGCCGGTTACATTACCGTCCTGAAAGGAACATGACATTACCAAAATCTACCATATTAGGGTAAGAAATAAGTAAGGCAACCTCTCCGTCTACCCGGACAAATTGCTGTACAGAACTCCACTACAAGTGTCAACTGACCTTATTTATCCAAAGTTCTCACAGCTAACAAAACAAATTTGCTACAAATCAGAAACGACTAGCATCAAATTCTTGTCAATTTCAATTCTGGAAATATTGAACTAGCATTTCCTTTATTTTCTTTAAAGTGATTAAAGCACCAAGATTGATTTTGACAATACTGGCTTCACGGATATTTGATATCTATTAATATTTATAGTTACTTTTTATACCCTTTTTCTTTTAGACACAATTTGTAGTTTTTGCCATCCATATGCTAACAGTATTCTTCAAACCTAACTGTGAATATCCAAAATGGATGGCACTCCTCGCTATTCCAAATATTATTTACATATTGATACTGTTCGTCGATTTCTACATCAAAAACTATTTACGGAAACCGAAAAAGTCAGAAAGGATAGAAATTGATCAAAATGATGGAGTTCCAAATAACCACTTCGAGTCAAAAATGTCGTCTTTAAAGTCTAGACCTATTAAAGCTACAATTCAATAAATCTTAAACTATTATTTTATTGTTTTATTAACAACTGTTCTGTTTGCATGCACCAACACTTTGTACTTGGCTTGATTATTAAGCGATGTGTAGTAACATAGTTTCATTAAGTAGCCACAACATTTTTTATGGCATGAAGCAACGAACAATCTCATGGCTGTCCTTCGTAAGAGACAACTGTAGCCTATAAATAACATACACGTTATAGGTGCATCGCTGTTCTAAGAATGTCTAAGAATTAGGTAAACGGCAAATTCCTACAAAGGCAAAGGTGTGGCACTCCATACATATGATAGGTAAAGGGGAGATGTGATCCCCGCTAGGTATTCCTTTGGATATCGGGCTTTATGTTCCACGCTCTTAATTCGCAGTGATCTTTTTCCTTCCTTCGTCCTTCCTTCCCTTTTTTCTTTTTATTTTGAAATTATTTAAAATCTTACTTCGAAAATAAAACTTTTTGAGAATCCTACCAACGGGGTTATTTCCAAACGAAATGGTTTAGAAAAATTGAGACATATAAAATTTAACTCATTCCTAAAAGGCAGACAAGGCATTTGTCTTACTTCTGGTATTGTCTGGTGTTCAGAGGCAACAGTCACCTATAAAAAAATTGACATTAAATGTGTGTTGATATCAATTATAATATGGTTAGGAATTTACCTAGTCCACCGAATACGCTACGTTTCAGTAGACGGCAGTAGAAGGAACACGTCGGTAACGAGTACTTTGGCGGCAGGAATAAGTGAGAGAGCATTCATTTGGATGAACTGGTTCCTTACCATGGCTTAAGTCTCGGTAAATCATTTGTATGAAAATTTTAAACAGTGCTTCTACAACTAACTAATGAAACTAATTATATAGATCAAAAATAGCGCTATGATTTCGATAATTAAATTACCGAACGTAATATACAGCAACTCATGGTAGAAGTACTGCAACTCTGCAGCACTCTGCCACCTTATTATGACTAAATGTACTTGTTAAGCAATCGAGTAACGTAAATTTATAGATTATTCTATAACCCTAGAGCGTCATCTCATGTCGACAAAAAGTTACTATCAACAACTTTGTTAAATCTTGTGGGTTTAATTCGCAATGCTCATGAAAATCTCAAGTCATTGTACATTCTCGCTTCAGGATTATAAAAAAGAATGAGGTAAATCGGAAACCAACCAACCACACGCCAATAAACTAGGGACGACGCTCCCCTTTTACGAAATTGATTTTTTTTTGTCAAACCTGTGTAGTGATATTGTTTGTACATGATATGCATACATTGTACATATAGTTACGTATATATACAGATCTTTAAAAATCCTAATCAAAGTCTCCAAAACCATATTTTATTAAAATCAAACGTATGAAAGATAAACTCTTTCAAAATAACCTTTACGAACCACAATTTTTTAAATGAATCTAAGCAGCTTTTTGCCACGTCACTTTCAAACCTTGGTCTTCAGGCCATTCTAATACGAAGCTAAAGGCGTAATTCAAACTATTACGTACAGCCAATTTATCCGTGTTAGTAGTGAACAGTGCTATGTAGTCTGCATATTGTAATACGTGGGAGAGATTGTTCACCACTATATCCAGATTGTACGTTTACAACCTGTACAGTAAGGGGCTAAGAATTGATCTTTGTGGAAGTCCTTTCTAGACATGTCTGTGAATTTCTATACACTTATATTTGAATTTGAAAATTCATTTGAATCTTAGTTGGGACATTCAGTAGTAACAGTTTAATGCTAAGCACAAGATCATATCAAGGACAGCGTTATCATATGCAGAGTAAAGGTCCAAAAACTACTACGAGATTTTTTTTATTTTAAACCAATCTGAATGTCAACGATGAGCACACTTAGCCATCAACGGAGCTCAGTCCCTTTCGGAAACCAAATTAACCTTTGAACCAAAATTCTGTCTGCTCCAAAAGCCGCTGCAATCACTTTTGTTTTCTAACGTTCTACAAATATGAATTGCTCTGAAACCTGAGTAATTTGTTTATAAAGAGAGAGACGCTTAAGGTAACTTTACCCGGTTTTCTAATGGAAGTTATCGTTTGAGTGGATCAGGATTCTGAAATAACTCTACTATCGTAAGAAGCATTAGTCATATTAAAAATATATATATTTTGTATTCTGCTTTATTATATTATGTTATTTTGTATTGCAATGGAAGAGTTAAATTAACATGTCAATAAGCTTGATGTAAATAATATGTTAAACATTAATATTGAGTTGAGTTCTAAGGTAAGGCTATTAAGGTGTTGGGTGTTAGGATGTAGATGAGCCAACGAAACACAATCATGGATATGTATGACTCACACTCAAATGGGAATGTGCCTGAACGTCCTTATTATATACTCGTAATAGTAAAGAAAAGGATTTCTTTAGATTCCATACACATTAATGTCAAAATATTTATATGATGGTGCTGAAATATTTTCTAGTTAAGTATCTACGTCTTTTTTTTGGTAGTCCTTAATGAAACTAATCTGCACATCTGCACTTCAATGAAAACAAATTTTATGATTTTTTGTTGTTAGTTGCATTTTTCCTTCCGAATTGGCAAGTTCAAAAAATATTTGATGATTTTAAGCGATCGCGCAGGTATAACTGTGAGAAATTACTTGTATGCAATATTATTCAATACATTGTTGCCCTACGGAAAGCAACTTGAATCTAAATTAATGTTTTCCAAATTATGTACATGCTAATAATAGCTACATTCAAATTTTGTCATACTTTGTAACACTTGCTTATAATGTATAGTGCTTATGTAGGTAGACAATTACACACGTTTTATTTTATACCTTTACCTCAAAATGGCGTGTATAAATCAATTAATATCTTTATATAAATACGTTTTTGAAGAAGCTATTGGTATGTAGTTCTTTAGTAATAAAATGGTATAAAATTCAGACAATATTGACAAAAAATATTTAACAACTTTTAATGAAAAATGAAAATGAAAAATATCTTTATTTTACAGATTACATTGTTAACAGTTACAATAAATGTCTGTTGATGGCCTCACTAGGCAAGCCTGTACCGAGGCAACCTTTATTCCTGTTTGCAACTTAATTTAACTTAAGCCTCGTTCACAGTACAGTTTACTTACTACGAATATATATTGTGTTGTACATAAAATCAAAAGAAAAACATTCTAAAAAAGCTATATATGAGTATTATAATGAACATAAAAATAAAAAAATTAAGACGGTGTAATTAGTAAACAGAAAGTTATATTTTAATTTTCATAAGTTCCTCCATGTCATCGTATGACAACGTCTGTAATCATTTGCAAACTATATGCTTCGCTTCACAAACATTTTTGTTTTTTATGTTACAGTATTTAGTTACCCTGTTGTATATGAATACATTTATAAAATCTCCAAAACGTTGAGCGAAATGAGTTTTCTTAATATTAGGAGTAAGCATTTTGTACACCCGGCGACTGGCGAAGAGGTTCTAATCTGGCAAAGACAAAAATGACCTATGAGCCTTAAGAGCGGTTCTAAGTGTAAATAGTTGGCGCACAGTTAGTACACCAGCTTCTTGATAAATACTTTCATACATGTATGGATTTCGGAACATTACTTTTAGATCCGATCTTTGTGCTCTTTCAGCTTTAATCAAAAGACAAACAAACAAAGATTGACAGAGTGCATAGTAAACCATTTTTAAGGATTCTTTGCTTGCGGTGTCGCGTAGATTTCGCATTATACTTATTACTTTTCTAGTTCGCGCCGATAGATTTTCAATATGAGTAGTAAATTTCAGATTTGCATCAACATCGACGCCCAGGTATTTTAAATCAGATGTGCGAGTTAATCATTCACAAGAACAATTCATCACACTCATGTATTTTAATATTGGTAGGATCTTTTGGAGCTAAAGCAGCAGTTTTATGAAAACATATGTACTTTGTTTTATTGGTATTAAGTGGTAAAATATTTAACCTGAGCCATCTAGATATAAGAGTCATTCGCCGCTCTGCTTTGATGCACACCTTAGACCATGTTGTATCACGGAAAATTACCACTGTGTCAACAGCATAACACAAGATTTCAGCATTTTTGATTAAAACTTCATGAATATCATTAATGTACAAAATAAATAATGTGGGACCCAAGATGCTACCTTGTGGTACTGTAAAATAAATATTTTGCAAACTACTGATAGTTTGACCAATCTTAACACACTATTTGCGGTCCGTTAGGTAGCTATTGAACCAGTTTAATGCAACACCGCGAATGCCCATGCCTTCTAAGTATAGGAACTGAGACAGTATCGAAGGCTTTTGCTAGGTCTAAAAAGACACCAATACATCGTTGTTTGTTTTCTAATTGCGATGAAACTGTAGTCGTAAGTAGTGTGACAGCATCTTCCGTACTAAGCCCTCTACGGAAACCAAATTGCTTTGATGATATCAGGTTATTGGTTTCAAGATAGTCAACAAGGCGTTTGCTTACAATTTTTTCAAGCAACTTCGAAAAAACTCCAAGTAGCGATATGGGTCTGTAATTGTCCAAGGAGCTCCTCGAGCCACTTTTAAAAATTGGGTAAACTGTAGAAATTTTCCAGTCATCTGGGAATACTAAATATGTGTGTGAGTGGGACAACTACTTCATGTTTTTTACAGCCTTAATAAGAGAATTGTTATATCCATCTATGCCTGGTGCCTTATCAATTTCGAGGTTTAAAATTAACCTGTCTACCTCATTTTCAATTGTGGGATACATGAAAAATGAATTTAAAGGAGATTTAGTCACGCGAAGAAGTTTAGCTAATTCTTTTTCAGTTCAGCCTATACGAGACAAAATTCGGTTTGCCAGTTTTTGTCCAGTGGAAGCAAAATGATAATTGGCCACTTCGATTGATTGTTTAGCATTACTACAACCCTTTAGCGTCAACAGCTCTGTTGATTCCCTACCAATACCATTTAAATTACATATGGTTTTAATTGAACGCCACAGTCTTTTGGGATTGTTCCGATTTTCTTTTAATTATGCTTCTTCATGCTGCAATTTCATTTTTCTTAGGCTAACAAGATAATTTTGATAGCGCTTATACGTTATTTGAAGGATTTTGTTGTCCGGGTCTCTTTTTGCTCGTTGGTGGAGACGGTCGCGGTGGCGCATACAACGCATTAATACAACGCATTAATCATGGCTTTAAATTATGCTTAGTTCTACTGGTTTTAAACAATTAACTATGCTTGCTAACAACTTCAGAAAAAAAAGAAAGTCAAAAGATTGTGCTGCTAAATTAACATCATTTTGACAAATCACATCTGACCAATCTGTCTTATGTAGATCAATTTTAATTGCTTCAAAATTTCTTTTGACTTTAAGGCGATCATATATTTCGCACTAGTTAACCGGTCAACAGTCCAAAAGCAAAAGCGATTTCCCCGCCCAATGGCCAGCACGTTTGGCAAAAAATGGCGGCAAAATAAAATTGGCGAATAACGATGATATTTTTCGATTTATATATTAAAAACATATAAATGTATATATTTTTAGAATCATTGAGAAATAAGCTACGTAATAACCTAAAAATGTGTATGTTTCACCTCAAAACCATTTGCAACAAAGAAAATGTGAAAAAACTTTACGTGTTTTTACCCAATTTTCCCAAGAAAAACATTTCTTATTAAAAACAAACGTGTTTTATTTACCTTGTGTATACATTACTCGAAAGAACATGAAACTTTTAACAGAATGCAATTACCAAAACAACAATGTCCATGCAAATATTTTACAACACAAGCTCTATAGAATTAAATTCTTGCATCTTCGAAAAAGTGTCACGTGCTATTTAATCTCTTATTATCTCTTATTATGGAGTATTTAGTGGAAGACACTCATAAAACTTATATGTTTTATCTGTAGATATGTCATATAAACATATTACAAATGTTATTTACAAGAATAATTTACTGTATAATTAGAAATAGTTAAAATCGAGAGGGCCGTTACGTCACAGGTACATATATACATACATGACCGACTTAAATATCGCTAAATTTTATGTAAAACTAGTTAAATGATGTGTAGTGTTTTATAAAATTGCTTATCACTTACCAAAATATATTTTTAACACTTAACTAACACATTTTCACATCACTTTTTGTTTTCAAGTCACTAACCGACCACATACTCGAAAAAAGCGCAATGGATGCCAACTCAACTCGTCCCGAAAATTTTTTTACTATGTTGACATACTTCAAACTTTTTAATACGACGGGTTGTTTATTCTGCTACAGACTGAAAAAAAATTGTTTGGATACACGAAGTTTACTTGAACAAACTGGAATTAAGAATGGAGCGCGGCAGTCGAGGCCCAAATTGGGTCGGGACCATTGAGCGGACTTTTTTTAGACACCCGATATGAGCTGCGGACCTTTGACTGGTTAAATTCATGGCGATGATAGTTGGATAGTGATCTGTAATAACGGTTTGACTGACTAAGCCAAGAAGCATTTCTTTGTTGGTAATGTTCTTTATGTATATATGGTCAAGGCAAGAAAAGCACCTAGCAGGCTGAGTGATAACTGGACAAAGTCCTTGTTCCGACATGAAACACAGATATTCCAGAACATTCTCATCATTTCCATCATCTAATATGTTTACATTTAGGTCACCTGCTAGTACAAAAGGCAATCTACCAGTTGTATCCAAGAAGAGTTCTAATGAAGATAAGAATGCTTTCAGTTGTTTGAAGGAGGGGGATCTATAAGCACCTAAAACATTAATCTTATTGGGAATGTGTATAGCCAAACAGTTTGATATAATGAATAGATGGTTCGGAGACCACGACAGGCCAAATATCTCTAACATATACAACTACACCGCCATTTTGATTCATATACTTCTCAGTTTTGAATGAGTTATATCCCAATACTTTTATGTAAGAACAGATTGCTATGTTGATGGTTAGATGATTTGAATGATTGGCATTACATATAGACAACATAGGTGTTACTGATTCATTACTTTTTTATGACTACCATCCGGGATATCCATTCTTGAAATTATTTATTAACACTATAACATTAACATTACAACATAGAGAGTTGCCCTGATGATGCTTGAACAGTGAAACCGGTTGGCTAAAATATAATAATAAAAAATATATTGTGGGAAGTACAAGTGTAGTTAATAAATTATTTCTAGAATGGAATTCCACAAAGCATTGACGATAAGAAGTATAGAAACAATATCCATCCTAGTCTCCAAAACATGACAATAGCAATATTGATGTTATCGCGGTATAGGTACAGTAGCACAATCCAGATGAATTACACAGTATATCATTCAATAATAAGATTCTAAATGTTAATAATAAATTTTTGAATTACAGATTCTAGATCAAAGGAATATCCCTTATTGGCTAATCCTTTTGCAGTCATATCTATAATCGCTGTTTATAATTTATTTGTTTTAAAATGGGGACCGCAATGGATGGAAAATAAAAAACCATTTGAATTAAAGAAACTAATAATGACATATAATGTAATCCAAGTGGTTACTTGTGGATATATATGTTATAAAGTAAGTATAATGTTATTGTGACTTAATAATGTGCTTTCCCCACGTTGATATATCAAAGCGAATCTGAAATGCTAAAAAATACGAAAAGAAAAATAGGAGGAAGCTAGTCGCACGTCTGGAGGCTTTGTGACACTTGGCACTGCCAACGTCGTATGAGACTTGGAGTGAAGATGTTTTATGTATTTTACTTTGGTCGTCATCATTATCTGGTGTTAATCCCAGTAATTTCTTTCGATTAGGCGTGACATTTAGAATAGAATAGAAAATATTTTTATTCACGTTCTCCTTACAGGAGGCACTTAACATTTGACATTTCACTAAAACTGTCATGTAACTTTAATATATCATGACCTTTCTTTTTACTGCAACCGTTTTAATCATATAGCTGTATTACACGCCTAACAAGGACCTGACGTTATTGCTGACTCACTCTAATATGCCGACCTATCTTTCGTTTTAATTTTGTTAGTTGACATAGCAAGACTCTTAGAAAGAGAGGTTAGCATATTAGAGCGTGTTAGCAATATTTGGAAATGACATTAGGTTTTGCTGGGAGTGTAATTTCCAGTAGTATTTTGTAGCTTCAGGGTTCCGATAATCGTAATATCGTCAAATTCAAAAATTTAAAATCTTTCTTATATATAAAATTCTTGTGTCACAATGTTCGTTCCCATACTCCTCCGAAACGGCTTGACCAATTCTCACGAAATTTTTCGAGCATATTTGTCTGAGAATCGGCCAACATCTATTTTTCATACCCTTAAATGATAAGGGTGACTCACCCCAATTTTTTTATTAGAATCACTTAAAAAATACAGCAGAACAATGTCTGCTGGGTCAGCTAGTTGTTGTATAAACATATCTTGCTCTGTGACATCTAGCCTGCGTTCCTTGTTTTATTTTCACTATTTTCATTTATATATTTTTTAAATAATATTTTATGGACTTAATACATAAAAGACAAACGTAGTGTTTTACTGCCACGAATATCAAACTGTTTTAAATTTAAAGACATGTTCATTTATAAGGTTTAATGTTAGATTGGCAACGCACCATTACCACCTTTGGTATCTCTAGGCGGCGTGAGTTTCTTACCATCAACAAATCCGTCTGCTTGTTTGCCTTCCGATATCATAAAAATAAGTAATAAATAAATTATAAGTGTTTCAACACTTATAATTTAAGACAAAAACTTGACAGTAATTTTAAATTATCTTATTTTATCACTTTTCCCGTGTTTGGTATAACTTTTACAAATTTAAATTAAATTAAGTAACTGAAGATTATTATATATAAATTATTATATAAAAACAAGCAGACGGATTTTCTGATGGTAATAAATTGATGCCTTCTAGAGACACCAAAGGTGGTAATGGTGCGTTGCCAACCTGAGACCGGGATGTTAGGCCTCGAGCAAAATTAAGTTCACCGGCTACCTAACCCTCCGAACCGGAATACGTCAACGGCAAGCATCGGACGTAATGGCAGCAGGAATATGTAAAGCGATGGTACCAATGCGGGCGAGTCGCTGCGAAACTCTACTACCTAGTAGAATTTCACGGTGTTAGTGACAGTAATCGTATGCTCGCCTTTTACGAGCTGCCTAACAAAGTAGATATATTTTTTACATTAGTATTTTTAATACGTATTTTTTTTATTTAAAAGTACCTAGGGCTAATCGTTGGTAAACTCTGCCACCTATGCGGAGACATGGATGTCTCCGCAAAACCTTTTTTTTATTTTCAGGGTATTGTTTTAGCATGGGGATGGAAATACAAATGGATATGCGAGCCGGTAGACTACTCAAATTCAAAGGAAAACTTTGAAGTAATACAAGTATTTTATTATTTCTTCCTGACAAAACTACTCGATCTCTGTGATACGGTAATATATTTTAACAAGAATTCCTTAAACATTTCCAATTCCTTTCCCTTCACTGCACTTTGCGTATATTTATCACACTCACTACCATCTGTGATCTTCATAAAATATGAAAAAGCTGCTTGTGGTTTGCTAAAATCAAATTCAAAAGCCCTACGATTCATTTAGATTAGTACATACCAGTTTATCCTCTATTTTTTATTAGGATAAACTAGTTTCGCCTAGCCAAAACTGGTTTATCGTATCAGGTTTAGTACAAATTAGTTTAGCCTAGGTAAAACTAGTTTTATATACATAAGCAGGTACACGAGCAAGTGTAAAGAGGTCACCGTCGCAGGCGGATATCGGTAACACTAGAAGCTGATTACAAGTTTGTCCAAAGTTTGGTCGGCAACATATAGTACGATTATTTAAATTATGCGCTTCGGGTTTTATACTTTTTACGCTTTATACTTTTATTTTTAAATTGGCTGACCTAATCTAAATTTAAGCGAAATACTTAATTATGTAATAACAACTCTACTTAAAGATAACTTGAAAATACATTTGCATTTCCGAAGCTTGACGAATATAGCCGAAGCGCATAATTTAAATAGTACTACTATACGAGTGGGTATGTAACTCGTACAATTCTGTCTCAATTTTAATACATGACATTCTACTGTCATTTTAATTTACTTCATATTTTATTTTAGGTGTTTTTTGTTTTAAGAAAAAAATCAAACCAAGTGACATTTCTGCATGTTTATCACCATAGTTTGTCGGCATTTCTGGTGTGGCTAGCGGTTGCGTTCATACCAGGTAAACTTTCTCATGAGATTGAAAAAGCTATCAAACAGATGGGTTTTTGTGGTAAGAAATATATGACGCTTACGGTTAAGGAAGGTATACTAGCGGCACACTATGAAAGCCGGATTAACGTTTGTTCAGTTTTATGTTTTATCGAAACATAAGTCTGCTATTTTTGAGTGCCTATATATTTTCTGTTATAAAAATTAAAATTTCTCAAGTTTTCAGATTGGTAATGAAAGGGTAATTTTTGAATTTTTTGGTGTAAATGTCTCAAACACTTCTTATATATGTAGGCATGTTACTTTTTATTTGGGAGTATAGAACAAATAAAACAGGTTAAATTAAAATAAGTCTATATTAGCAACCATGTAAGTATTAAAATAGTGAGATACGAACAATGTAGTAATTTTGACGTGGTAGCAACCAATTTTGTTCGTAATTACCTAGCGACCAAACTCAAAAGCCCGGTTTGAAAAGATTATGTTTTTTATTGCTTTGAGGATGACATTTCTTAAATTTTATTATTATTGAAATCAAAATTTCTATTTATTAAAACCATTGACTAAAACCCATAACAAAACCAAATAATTTGCTTATTTTACAATAATAATAAATAAATAAATAATGATTAAGTATATCCCAGAACAAATTACACAATTCGAATCTAACTCTAAAGTAAACAAATTATGTACTTGTGTTATAGATATTACACAACTATGCAATACATCAGAGATTCCCAAACTTATTTCATGTAACGCCCACTTTGAAAATCAGTAATTTTGTAGCGCCCCCTCCTCGTTTTTTTCGTCAAAAACCTCAATAATAACATATAAATGTCTCGCCTGGACTTCAATAAAACCATTTTTTCATGTTTGTTTCCCGCCCCTCTCTAGGCTTCCAGCGCCCACAAGGGGGCGATAGCGCCCACTTTGGGAAAGGCTGCAATACATAGAAATACTTAAAAAGATACCAGAATAAACATAATAAAAACTCAGACCCCGAAATGCAGACTTCTAAATGTTCATCACACACATGCCTTCCCCCGTCGGGAATCGAACCCTAGCTTCACGGTTCGGTGTAGTTAGGTGAGTACGCAAGCTACTCGACCAACGAGGCGGTCAATTATAATACAAACTAATATAACAATATCTTTTCCGATCTAGGTACGCCCTGACTTTGGATCCGCCCTTGCTGGTCCAGGTCCGACACGTTTATTAGCAATATCAAAGACAATATTAATATATAATTTATTTTATTACATAATTTTCAGTACAAATTAAAATTCTTTTAATTAACCTCATGAAAATAACTTAGTGAAATTTTAGTTTCCTTAATTAACACTTTCAGACGAATTAAATAAACATTAATTAATAAAGTATAATTGAATATATACATAGATTCTACCTATAGTTAATAATTAAGCTAACTTCCAACCGCGGCTTTGCGCGCAATGCTATAAAATCCTTATAAATTATAGTGCGTCACCTAAATGCGCTCAGTAAAAGAAGTTTGTTCAGGTTTTGCCTAAAACAGTTAGTTACTTCAATCAATACTCACTACCATCTCCTCACCTCAAAGCAAAGTGAAGATGTAAAAACCGCGAGGTTGGTAACACATTAGTCATTTTCAAAAAAAAAATTTCCTCACCTCGAAATCCATTCAGGATTTAACTAATTTTTGATTTTGAACAGTTTGTGCAAGACCAAAAAAAAAGTGGGGAAAACTGCGAAGAATCTAGGAAAAACAACGTTTTAATTTTTCCCATACAAACCGAAAGACCAGCACGAAGAAGGAATTTTCTAAATAAAATGTCATTCTTCATTTACACTATTTACAGCAAATCAGATTACCGGCTAGTAACAATTTGTTAGGATTCAAGCATTGTTTTTCCCATCTTCCATGCAACTTTTCCAGTTTTTCCCCTCATATTCTTCTATTTTTCATTCTTCTTCTTTTTCTCCTAGTAATAAGTGACATAACAAAAAAAGAATTAGAAAAATCGATCTATCCATCCAGGCATGATACCATGACCACGCGAAATAGGGATTCATTTTTTTATATACAGATGTTACTCATTTTATCATTATTGTATTATTGTAAACAGTTTAAAAAATGCCCCGTGATGACGTTGTAAATTCGGATCAAAATTCATAATTATTCAAAAGGCTTGAAAAGCTATCATCAAGTTGGCGTTAGCATCCTTGATTTTTCGCTGCGTGTATTTTACATATTACAGTTTTACTTTTTATACTATTTTATACATTATACGAGGGTGGATCCAAAAGTTCTAAGCCCGACCAAGAAAATAAAAGAAAAGTGTGTCTCCATCTAGCTCAACACACTTCTTCCACCTGATCTGCAACTTGTTTATCCCCTCGAAAAAAAAAGATTCCGGAAGGTCGGCGAAATAGTTGTTTACTGCGATTGTCATCTCATATTTGGTCGAAAATTTCGAGCCACCCAAGTGTTTTTTTAAATTTGGAAATAACTGATAATCCGAGGGGGCTTAATCCGGCGAATAAGGTGGATGGTGCAGCAATTCGTAGCCACAATAATGGATTACAGACATTGTTTCAACCGAAGTGTGAATACGTGCATTGTCTTGATGAAACAAAACTTTCTTACGAAACATTCCCGGCCTTTTTTCTTTTATTTCTTCCCGGAGTCTTCGTAAGAGGTTAAAATAATAACTAGAATTTATAATTTGACCTTTCGGTAAATAATCTACAAAAATAATGCCCTTCGCATCCCAAAAAACAGAAGCCATGACTTTGTTAGTCGACAAAACGACC
>NJDC01000155.1:47005-61872 GCA_002245475.1 Calephelis virginiensis
TGGCGCCATCGAGAAAAAAGATGGTTGAAGTTTTTTCATAATTATTAATTTCGTGTTTATATTGAGTTAAATTAGTCAATTTTGGTGGCATTTTGTTTAGTGATAATGCACAAATGAAATAATTATGAAGATAAGCGCATCGTGTATTTCCTCGTTGCCGTCAAATCTCATTATATGAGCTTGAGTAATGAGGCCACCGCTTTACTCAAGACCCTGACATGACTCATTGACGAATTATGACCAAATTTCTACTTGACTAATGGCATAATGTTAATGCGAATTGCGAATATCAAAACCTAAAGAAAGAAAGAAAAATAAAATTAAATTAAAGTATTTTTATTAATTATTTATTTATGAAGTTTTTTTATTACTTCACATTGAGTTTTATATGAAGTCTCATTCTATGACTCTTCAAAAAGTCAAACGGATAAAACCGCGGGTAAAGCTAGTAATTCTAAACTTGCAAAGTAGAGAATAAGCCAGCTTTGTTGCTATCAATGTTAGTGGGATGCAAAAACGTATAACGCCATCTACATTTTATTACTAGAATCAGTATTGTACACATTTTTTTTAAGATGTACAAGTAGACAATTAGGATAAAACTTTTTGGTAAAACAATATTAATAGGAACGATAAATCCTGTCTTAAAATGTCTTAAAAACTCTATCGCCTCTGTGGTCTCGCGGTTTAGTTGTTGGACATGAATGCATGAGGTCCCGGGTTCGAATCCTGGGTCGGTCAACAAAAAAAATGTGTTTTTCTAATTTTGTAATAAAAAAAATGTTGCCCGGGATTGGATGTGTGCCCCGTTGGCGATAGGCTTGTCACCTATGACATTGTAGGATTTAGTGTCTTCGGCTAATCGTGGGTGTCCTGGTGGTGCCTCTGCCTACTTCTTCGGGAATATGGGCGTGAAGATACTGTTTTTTTAAACTCTAAATCTCCCGAGCCTCGCGGTTGGTCAATGTAGTTAGGCGTGCTAGCCACTTGACCAACGAGGCGGTCAACTATTTCACTAATATTACAAGTATCTAACTTTTAATACATTCGTTGGTTGTAGAGTTCTATGCAGTAACTTGCCTGGGTGGGGATGAAGCTTTATCTATTTCTGTCACCATAGTGACACTGTCTTATTCCAATCCGGAGGGTAGGGGTGGTCGGTAGACTTGCACATTAGGTCTGACAACACGGCCATAGGACATCGATGCATCTATAATATCTATAGTGTCTATAGGCCACGGTTGTTATCAGGAAACCCATGTGTTTGTTCGCTGACTTATCACATAATTAAGACCAGGGTGCTGATTATGTATCTCAGTTGCAAACTCAAAATGGAAAAGGGTACATCAAATAGCTGTCAAATGACGTCATTTGTGTTTGCTATCTCTACTGTATTTCTGTTGGTCACTGGAGATAGCAAATATAAAAAACGTCATTTGACAGCTATTTAATGTACACTTTTCTATTTTGAGTTGTCAACACACTCAAAATGTCAAAAATCAACACCCTGGTTAAACGTCGTCACGAAAAAATGTAATACATGCTTTAAAATATACTAATAACCTGAAAATATAAACCGAGTTAAATGTTGTTCTATTCCGAGAACCGATAATTAGAAAATAACGGCTCTGTCTCTGTTTGCCAAAGCATTATTATGATGTGCGATGCGTATTTTCTGAGCGAAACCATCTGCTTGTAAAAGTATCTTCACACCCACATCCCCGAAGCGGTAGGAAGAGGCACCACCAGGGCACCCACGACTAGCCGAAGACACTAAGTCCCACAATCTGATAGGTGGCAAACCTGTCGTCAACCGGGCACATATCCAATCCCGAACAACGTTTTTTTATTAGAAAATTAAAAAAACCCAAGTTTCTTTTTGTTGTCCGACCCATGAATCGAAACTGGGACCTTATGCAGTTAAGTCCGATAGCTGAACCGCTAGACCACAGAGGCGACCTTCATGATTAAGGTCGAAGCAATGACCAAAAATCTAAAATATAAGTTGGTCTACATACAAAATCTTCCCTTTTCAAATTTCGAACTCGGTTAACTTTTTTTAAATTCTTAACTTGTCATCTATCTGGTCTGAAAGGCCCATTCCACATTTAAAAATTCTTTCACAACTCGCGGTGATTACTTAACTATTGTTAAAAGCGCAAACTTTCAACGCCTTTCAATAGCAATCTGAATAGCGCTACAGTTTGAAAAAATGTTTGCGGTTTTATTCAACCCGTTCACCAAAAAGAATGAAGTTTTTTAACGTCGTTTTCAATAGAAGCATGTAACTGCTAAAAAAGATTGGGGTCAATTTTGCCCGGTCGAGTCAAAGGCTTAAAACTTGTATCTAGTAGAGAATGAAACTTTATATAAAGTTTCGTTTTCAAAGTTTATTTTATTATATATACTTTTTAAATTTTTGTTAAAGTTATGTATTGGTACTCGTATTATTATTGTCATTAGATACATGTAAACAGAGTGGTTTATAGAAATGCTAGCTTTTTTCCGCGACTTCGCACGCGTTAAATTCGAATTAAAGTTTTTCTCCTATCTCTATACCGTAAATATTTCCTGCTATCTTTGGAATATCTAAATTCATAAACTACTTTTTTCATATTTTTACATCTTAATCCCCGTGTTGGTTCGGGCTCTTTTGCAGAATAGATCATCTGACATCCTGCGATGCAGCTCTTAAAAGGCGAGCATAGGCTTACTATCACTAACACCGTGACATTTGACTAGGTGGGAGAGTTTCGCAGCGACTCGCCGGGATTGGTACCTCCGCCTTATCTATTCCTGCCGCCATAACGTCAGAACTTGCTGTTGACATGTTCCGGTTCGGAGGAAAAAAATCTAGCTGCGGTCGTTCGTTGTGTATTGATAACTCAAAGCATTTTATGTAATTATGAGCAACGCTTCGTTACTTTTAGATAAACAACCTATGAACAAACAACAACTAACGGATAACGGTCCAACTGACCAGGAACTGAACCGAATAGGATCTGAGCTTTAGTCAATTACCACTTTCACCCCTTTAACGTTTACCTTAAGATAATTTAAAGATACTAAGCTATCAGTGATAAGCAAAACGTAAAGCACTTACGAGTATGTGTGACATGAAATACTTCAATAATATAAAATATACAAACATCTGTATCTATTTCCCTTGACAGTGACGAATTAATGTTATCAAGTTGAAAGATAGAAATAATCAAGCTCAAAATAGAGCTGGATCCAGCGGAGTTGAAATTAGCATGTATTCGTATCGCAGTTATAAATCCAGCGAGACAATGACGGACATTTGCTAAGATTCATCACGTGCAAAGCCACAAATGCCGCTCGCAGCTTACAAATTATACACACGGTAGACTAATACATCGAGCATCTAAATAATTTACAATCGTAACAAAGTTGTTAGTTGATTGAAAACATTTTAGAAAAAAATATGGATTGTTACAGAGACAATAATTCTGAATCCTAAATCATTTTAATATTGAGACAGTCTCAGACCGTGTCAGCTAGTTATCACGTCATTAGGCTTGGTGAGCTTGGCATTATCCATGATGTTATCAACTTCCTTGCTAAAATTCAAGGTAAAAAGATGTATAAAATTTCGCCACAGGATTTGAACCCGCAGCAGCTCAAACGGTTTGAGCATTTTCAAACAATATGAGCTGCTGAGGGTTCAAATCGGGACAAAAGTTTTCTGTCTTTAAAATTTGTAAAAATATTAAGTATATTTATAGATTTAACATAATTTTATAAAAATGACTACAATTAAAATTTAAACTATATTGAATCATTACATAACACTTGAACTTGCAGCTCTATGGGTAGGGGTTAAAAAACAGACGATAATTTTTATATTAATCACTCAAGTGTATATTTAATCCGACTTGAAAAAAGAGGTTCTCAATTCGACTACGTTTTTTTGTATGTTTGTTACGCGATTAGTTAGTCAATAGTTTAAATTTTCTTTTAATTGTTCTTTTTTAGAAATCTCATATCAGTTTAATCATGATCCAACAAAGGGTTTTTGAGTTATTCTTAAAAGTACATATTTTTTTTACTTTTTCTGATCAATGATGAAATAAGTGAAAATGCATGCATTATTAAATGTAATTCAAAAACTGCTATAACTGGTTTTGATGGAATTTATATGAAATCGTTTTGGCAACATTTGACATCTTTCGCAAAACTAAAACCCAATGAAATAGATCGAGTCGGTTTTTTGCCGTTTCACTGCTCTCAAACATACTGTTAACACTTATGTAAGTGAGCAAAAACTACTTGGCCTTGAAACTGACTTTTATAAAATCAGTAAATATATTGCAATGCAATGCAACTAAAATCAACAAACAAACAACAGGAAGGTATTTGTGTGATGAACATATAGATGTCGGCATTTCCGGGTCTGGGTGTTTATTAAATGTATTCTAGTATCTATTTAAGTATTTCTATGTGATAGTATCGTTGACTAACACCCATAACACAAGCATATAATTTGCTTACTTTGGGATTAAATTAAATTTGTGTAACTTGTCCAGGGATATCTATTATTTATAAATATCCTTCGGGATTTGCTTGACAAAAACAAAGGAGAATAAACAGTAGAATAAGTTTAGTTTATTTTTTCTTTTTATTTAATTTATATAAAGTATCTTTATAAGTATACCTATGTATTAGAATCGTTGACTAATACGTACAACACAAGCATGTAATTTGCTTACTTTGAGTTTAGATTCAATTTGTGTAACTTGTCCTGGGATATTTATATTCATATTTTTTTATATTCTTTTTCATACTCGAAGGTTGAGTAGTTTAAGTTTTAGCCCTGATGATGCTGTATAAGCGAAACCGGTAGGCTACTAATTACAAAGTAATAAATTATAAGTGATAAGTAAAACAGTACAAGTGTTTCTTTCTTTAAAAATATGAATATTTGGAAGTTTTACCAAGCGCCGACGATGAAAAATATCAAATATATTTTTTTATGTTTTCCACCAACAAAAAGAAAATTTGGATATTGCAAATTTCTAATAAAAAATGTTTCCTGTAATTGGATACGTGTCGTCGGGTTGCCATATTGTGAGACTTAGTGTCTTTGGCTAGTCGTGTGTGTCCTGGTTGTGCCAGAGGCCCACCTCTTCGGGGATATAGGCGTGAAGATTATCCAATATTTTCCAAGTCGTTGAAATAGCAGCAGCAGCAGCAGCAGCGGTATAAAGTAAAATTGCAAAAAAGCTATTAATCCCAAGGGATTGCGGTCATTGCAACAAATTAAATTAATTATCATCTTCAGTCAGTAAGTAAGATATCCGTTCCAGCAGTGTGTCCCGACGAGCTGTCCCCTTCGACCTCTGCCGGTGACTTTGATTGATGTCCATGGACTTTGAACGCGAGTGTTGCTCTCCTGAGCTTCTAGCAATCTTGAATGATGAAGTGGGTTTATACATTTTATATTCAAACACTTATCCTCTCTATGGTTTTTTCTTGTTATAGCCTTCAATAAAGTTTGAACTGCTTTAGGATAATCAAAACACACACAGAACACACATAAAAAATCACACATACACACGTAAAATCCAACAAATAAACATTACGCTTACTAATGTAACAAGATAATGGGCGCCTATAGACACCATGGGTGTTATAGGTGATCTTGTGACCTGGATGTAAGGTCTAATTTGCAAGTATATCGGCTACTCTACCCTCTGGATGGGCACATAACACAATTATGGCGGTAACAATAGCTACTATGGACAAAAAATCATTTAGTCATTTAGGCCTATAAGGTTTGTTTCCTAAATTTTTAAATGTAACTTACTTATAAAATCGCACAGACTTATAAAAGTACATATATTTGTCTTAATTAACACATTGATAGAACTTCACAAAGTGCCTACGATGAAAATATTAAATGTTATGACTGTTTACTTTATTTCAAGTCTACTTTTTTATTTTCATACAGCCTACCTGTTAAGATTTTTGCAATATCATTATGACTAAAACATAAAAGTAAATAATATTATTACAGATGCAAACATTTGTATCAACTTGTTCTTTTCATGTCAAAACTAATAAATCGATTTTAAGAAATTTTAGCAGAGATGAGTTAATAGAATTGAACTTGGATAAAAATATAACACTCGTATTCAAGAAGCATACTTGGCTAAGTAATGAAACAACGCTGTGCGAAGTAAAACAGTTAGTCATTCTCTCCTGATGTCAAACCATCCAATTCATAAACAACAATACAATGGTTACAAAAATAAAACCTTAAAATTTCTATTTGACACTAACAACTTGCTATGCGTTCTTTAAAGTAGCTCGGTAGCTATTTTAGCTATGCTTCGATTTTGATAAATGCATAAGGGTTGAATTCTCACAAGTATCGTTATCGACTATCGTACCCTACGGGTTCGTGGGCACTATGAGACCTCCTAGTGTTGTTTATGAATACGGATGTAATTATATTTTTCGAGATATTCTGAAGAGATAACTCAGCTGGATAACTTAAATAAAAAAAGTTAAGTATCTTCACGCCCATATCCCCGAAGAGGTAGGCATAGGCATAAACAAGGCACCACGAATAGCCGAAGACACTAAGTCCCACAATAGGTGGCAACCGGGCCCATATCCAATCCCGAGCAATGTTTTTTTATTAGAAAATTGGAAAAACCAAAATTTAGTTTTGTTGCCCGCCCGGCAATCGAACCCGGGACCTCATGCAGTCAAGTCCGATGAGTGAACCGCTAGACCACAGAGAGATAACTTTAAACGTGAGTAATGCTTTGGGAAACAATAATGTTATTAAAAAGGTTACGAGTCAAGCTTTAATAAAAGTTTAATTTTACTAAAAGTTAATTTTTTGCGCTCATATTTCCGAAGAGATTGGCAGAAGTAGAGCCTAGAGGTAGGTAGCCCACAATTACTTAAAAGATACATTCCATTTTTTTTTCAAGTATAATGTAAAAGAATTACGTTCTGCTCAAAATCTGTGTTTGCATATCCCTCTGCTACACACAAATTTCTACGGGCGCTCTTTTTCTGTGAAGGCTGTTAAGTTATGGAATAGTTTGCCATCTAATATAAGACTCGCACAAACTTTGACTACTTTTAAAACTTTACTAAAAGTACATTATTTGAAAAGCCAAAGTTGTGTTTGTGATAATTGATGTGGTATTTACTTTCATTTAAATTATGTAATATTGTTATGTCTTCATTTGAAATGGTGTATCTTGTTTATTTTAGTTTTACCTTTATACTATTTTTGTTTTTGTTTTTCTCCTTACTATTGTTATTAATATTTTAATCTTATGTTACAGTTTTTGAGTGTTTTATCTCTTTACCTACTGAACCTATGTTCATATAATCTCCTGAGACAAAAAGGTTGTCTGGTAGAGATCGCTTTGTTTGGCGACAAGACCGCCTTTTGTGTACTATAAACTATTGTTGAAGGAATAGTGCGGATCTTATGGAAAGAGTAGCAAGTGTTAGGGACGCGTCTATAATATAAGCCTGTGTGCCTCATTTGAGCCGATTATTTTGGTACTGTCTACTTGCCTAAGGGGAATCAGTAAAATTAGTTTGTCTCGCTGTAAGATTGCGGTTATTGTTATTTTTTAATTAATCTCCTATCTGGTTTATAGCACTATAATAATATGCTCTTGTTAATACTTAGTTGTACCATTTTGTAATAAGTTTAATTGTGCACCATAAAGAGTTCATTCATTCATTCAATTTGATAAATGTCAAACTTATCGAAAGCCGTTCATTGAAGTTATGAGTTAACAAATGTTATGGATTTATAACCTATACGGGCACAAATGTTCCTCTTTATTCTGGTTTCTAATGTGAAACATACAGGAAAGCTAAAAGACTTTAAAACACGTGCGAATCATCGACAATGCTAATTAATTACACACCAAAACACTATATTACTGCCTTCTTAAAAACTTGTAATGATTGAATACTCCGAATTTCATAAGGCAATGAATTCCAGAGTTTCACAGCATTAAAAGTAAAAGAATAATTATACAACTTAGTAGAACTACAAGGCAATCTCAAATTCCATCCAGGTGTGGTCGACAATCTAAATCGAAAGGGTGTAAAAATTAAAACACTCGTACAGATATTCAGGAGAAGCAGCATTAAATAGAACTTTGTAAAAGAAACAGAGACAATGAAGGTTTCTACATAACAAATATCAGCATAATCTAATAATGGAAGAATCAGTGCTTAAACATTATCTTTGTTTTGAAAGGTAGAAATTTTTGTAAGCACTTGATAGAATGAAAGGCATAGAACACTTTTTTAGAGATTTCAGGCCAAGGTTTTTAGCAAATTTCTTATAAGGTATAGTAACACCATTATAAATTAAAGGAGGGATCATAATGTTAGATAGAGTTACACGAGAGAAACGGTTACCAATAATAAGGGATTGAGATTTAGCAGGGTTCACTACCAAACCAAATGAAGAAGCCTACTTGAAAGTTCGATTAAGATCGTCATTCATAGCATTGGCTTCATCTACTACATATAGGGGCCTAAAATGACGATACAGTCACAGGTTATCCGCATGTAAATGATAATTAGAATCTATGATTTTGTAATCTTATTAATGAACACAGAAAATAGAAGGGAAGAAAGGACCCCACTTTGTGGGACTCCTGCAACTAAATCACAATAATCTGATCTGAAACCCTCAAATCGAACACATTGAGTATGTCCACGGAGGTAACACTCAAACCAAAAAATGGACTGGGGAGATACATTTATGGAACGAAAAACCCCGAGTAAGACTTCTAAGTCAACAGAGTTGAATGCGTTACTGAAATCTAAAAGAACCAATAGAGTAAGACATTTGTTAGTATTAGCGAACCTTATATCATCAGTTACTTTGACCAAAGCAGAGACCGTACTGTGTCCTGAACGAAAACCCAACTGATACTTACTTAGTAGATCATTACACCTTAAGTAAACGGAAAGTTGTTTGTGCACAATATGTTCTAAAACCTTAGATAAAAACGGAAGGATGGATATTGGTCGATATTGAGATATAGCTGTGGGAGATGATACTTTAGGAAGAAGAATAACATGAGTGGAAGGAAAAGTATTGGAAGCAAGAAAAATGTAGGTTAATATAGATTATAGGCAATAATTCTGGTAGTAACAAGACTATCATACATAAAAAAATAGTATCATTGCCAGTCGCAGAAGAGAATATTCTACTTACGTGTTTGATTCAGTTACTTCCTGCAAGACAAAACGGGAGATCAAGGGAATAGATAAATTAGCTAAGTAGGATAATGTATCAGATTTTGGATTAGGATCTAGGGTTAGGGGAGGAGATTAAAAATTTGCATTATGGTTATTAAGATTCACGTTTGGCGCAACAGAATTAGCAACTTTCCCAACGCCAAGCGTCTTCAGAAAGTACCCGACACGATCACGGTCTTAAGATTCAATGGTTTCGTAGATAAATTTACGGCGAGCATCTTATCATTATTGATATCGATAAAACTAATTTATTTATTTATTTATTATTAGCTGTTGCCGGTGGCGTTGCCGCGTGGTCCCACAGAAATATTATTTCGGGATAAAAGCTGTTCCATGTGTTAACACAAATTATCCTCTATGCGTTTACCAAATTTCATGAAAATCGTTTCAGCAGTTTTTGCGTGAGGGAGTAACAAACAAACAGATAGATTTTTGCATTTATGATATTAATAGGATTATTCATCGACATCGTCATTGTAAATTAATAGTGGAAATTTCCCGGCGCACTCACTAAACCAATTTTAAGAATCTTCATTCTTTCAAATGTTATAAGTAATAGAAAGAGTCAAAACACGTTTAGTGCAGTCAGATTAGTTTTAAACTATTCCTCGGAAAGTGCTGATAAAGGTGGAAGTTGAACGACTTGAAATGTCGTGACTAATATGACATGTCCAAAATATTCCATTTCTTTTTTCTGTTTCATTGGAAAAGATAGCATTTACTTTTTTCAAAAGAGCGAACAAGCATGCATCTTTTCTGATGGTAAGAGATAGCTGCAGCCTATAAATATCGTTGTAGGTGCGTCGCTGTTCTGTGGCCGGGTTGTAAAGCTAAGCTGTGCAAGTCTAGCGGCTATCCTACCCTTCGAACCAGAATGTGATAATTCGATCATTATGGCCGCGGGAATAAGTAAAGCGATGGATCCCTACCTAGGTAAAGACCCATTTCGAGTTTGCTCTCCTCTTACGAGCTGCCACGCTGGAAGGCAGATGGTCTATCCTGCATAGAAGACCTGGATAAAAATGGGGAAACCACATTTACAAATATGTATACTTTAAATAAGTTTAGTTGACGTTTGGTAGAATTACCACCAATGTACGCTTCTCTTTTTCCTACTTATGTTAATGAAATTATGGAGTAACTTCACGGCTATATTCCGGAAGACGTCAGGCGGAGACACAACACGGGCAGAAGTTAGTGTTACATGAATATTTTTATAACGCCAGATATTTGTGTCTCAATTTTTCAAGAAGACCAACAGGGGTTGCTCATCAAATCTCCTGATGGCACTTGTAGAGTATGGATACCAAAAATATTAATAGTCCGTTCCCAATCTGAGGCAATTCAAAAATTGCAAAAT
Source organism: Calephelis virginiensis (assembly GCA_002245475.1). Lineage (NCBI taxonomy): Eukaryota > Metazoa > Arthropoda > Insecta > Lepidoptera > Riodinidae > Calephelis > Calephelis virginiensis. The sequence continues at coordinate 57,648 of NJDC01000155.1, forward strand.
TCCCAATCCCAACCTAAAGGTTCTTATATGAATAGAACTTAATAATTACTTTTATTGTGAGTTGTGTAAGGAAATTGATATTGATAATTGATGTTGATAAGGCGATATAGTCATAGAGCTGGTGGGAGATCGTACTTCACCGATCTGATAACTAGATGAGACATTTTTTTAATTATATACAATTTATTTATATCGCCTCTGTGGTCTAGCGGTCCGGGTGTTGGACATGACTGCATGAGGTCCCGGGTTCGAATCCCGGGTCGGCCAACACAAAGAAAATTGGATTTTTCCAATTTTCCAATAAAAAACGTTGGTCGGGATTAGAAATGTGCCCGGTTGGCGATAGACTTGCCACCTATCACATTGTGGGACTTAGTGTCTTCGGCTAGTCGTGGGTGCCTTGGTTGTGGGTGCCGTGGGTACCTCTGCCTACCTCTTCGGGGATATGGGCGTGAAGATACTTGAAGATACTTATATATAATTTATAAACAAGTATGCCTATAATAACATGCCAATCTGAAAGTGCTCATGGCTATTTTAAAATAAATTATGTATGCTTTAAGTATGATTTTTTGCAGGCAAGTCTATATGATTGATTTTGTAATAAAATAATCTAAAATTTGATATAACTTTCGATAAGTTAGCAGAGCGATGGAGTCACCGAAAGTACACAAAAATTAATAGGCAAGCCTACTGAGGTATATTCTGTGTGTTAAAAACTAAACAGTGAAATTAAATTCATTTGGTTATCAAAAGAATGAAAATGATGAAAAAAATTTGATTAAAGGTAATTTAATTAAAATAGCCATGAACACTTTCAGATAGGCAATAAAATTCATTTGGTTATCAAAAGAATGAAAGTGATTAAAAAATTTGATTAAAGTTAATTTAATTAAAAATAGCCATGAACACTTTCAGATAGGCAAGTAATTTTATAGGCATATTTGTTTATAAATTATATTCGATAAAAAATATGTCTCATCTGGTTATCAGATCGGTGAAGGTTAATCTTCCACGATCTCCTCTACTAGTGGTACCGATTTTAGCAATGTTGTATTGACCGTTGAAGGGATCTACCACATACTGACCGTACTAGATAAATTAACCAATACATAGGTACATTTATTTATTATGTGACCGCCTCGTTGGTGGCTAGTGGCTAGCGTACAAGCCTAACTACACCGACTAACCACGAAGCTCGGGTTCGATTCCCGACTGGGGCAGGCAATTGTGTGATGAACATTTAGATGTCTGCATTTCCGGGTTTGGGTGTTTATTAAATTTATTCTGGTTATCTATTTCAGTATTTTTATGTATTGGTATCGTCCACTAACACCCATAACACAACCATATAATTTGCTTACTTTGGGGTTAAATTTAACTTGTCCAGGGATATTTATTTATTTTTTCTTCTAGCGGGCAATAGAATTGTTACATGCCTAAAACTATGCCTAAACATATTAGCCATATCTATGACTTAAAATTACAAAGAGCAACATAAGCCCAGCAAAAAGCCAGAAATCGAGATTTTAAAAGAACTTTATTTCCAAATCATTGCCAACCATAAAGAAGTTACACAACATAGCTTTCTAAGACGCTTTAAAGGTAAATATCGCTTCGAAACCAAGCGTTGAGGGAAGAATCACCGATAAAAGACAAAAGAAACATCTCCCTAAATACTGACTCATTGGATGTTTTTAGAAATTATGTACGTCCACAAAAAGCATTTTTTCGACGAAAGAAACGATGTTATCTCACTGGAGACGTTAAAAAGATCTCATTTGATATTAATTAGAGTTTCTCATCTACGAATTCGTTGAATTAAACTTCAATAAAATATTGCAACTAGGTTAAAAAATTGAAAAAGGATAAAGCGTATTCTAATAACATTCCACGACCAAAAAGGAGTCACCGAAATAGGCTTGTTTATGTGATAAGAGGTATATAGAATGATGAAAATAGATATGTAGAAAGCTACGCAGTTCTATAAAAACAATGACATGTGACACGAGATACCTCGTGACTAACGTTCAAGGGACTTGGCGTGATAATATTATGTATAGGTTGCAAATTTTTTTTTGTTACGCCTATAGATATATAAATTAGTTGCAAACATGACCATTGCAATTATATCAGTACGCTTATCAATTATCTTACATTCCAGGACGCAGTAATTTACGCAAACCTGTATCTTAACTTCGTAGTAGGTTAACGACCGCTAACAGAGACGTCAATTATCTTTTATTTAGTCACTAAAGCCTGGTTCCTATATTCAACGAACCGTAATCCGTCAGAATAACTACTGGTAGCTTGCCTAAAAGTAATGAAGCGGTGCCCATAATTACACAAAATGTTTAGAGTTAACAAGCGAATACGAATGACTGTAGTTACATTTTGTACCATTCGTACAAATAACCATTCGTAAGTGAAACGACTCGTTTCTTGAATATATGAACCGGGCTTAAGTCGACTTGTTCCTATATGTGACTTGTAACGATAGATTAAACGTTAACTGGCGTCTCTGACGCGGCCGTAAGGTTGATTGTACTACTAGAATAATTTCGTTATTTGAAGTACAAATACCGCCCACTAATTACCACTAGTGTGCGATGGGGTCATTACATGCCAACACCAGAAAAATGTATATATATTTTTTGGATATTCATAAATTATTTTATTTCAAAATCAATTTTAATTTAGAGTTTGGACACTATGTAAACTTAATTGTGAAGCTCATTTGAATAATGTCGACGTACGAGTCGCTTTATGGCTCCCAAAGGTTACTATTCTTTTTGCATGCTAATAAAACTAACTGGATAATATACTGGATTAACTACGGCTAATTTTAAACTAAAGTCGACTTATAATTGAGGAACTTAATGTCTTCAGTTAGTCGTGTGTGCCTACCACCTACCAGGTACCTACCAGGGTACCTCCGCCTACCTCTTACGGGATACGGACATGAATATACTTTAGGCTGTAATGACAAAATCATCACAATGGTTTCTAAAAACTTGTTGTTCAGAAAGCTTGGCCAATCAATGATAATGACAACTATGACCGGGATTGTATATGTGACTGATCGGTGATAGGTTTGTCACCTGTCACATTGTGACTAAGTAGTTCCTTTTGCTAATCGTGGGTGGCCTGGTATACTTCTGCGTACTTCTTCGAGATTATGGGCTTGAAGTTGCTTACTTGTTTGGCTATAACCGCTGTGGTTGTAGTTGTTAGACTAACGAATTCCATAACAAAACTTAAGAAACGAGTCAAACTATGGTCACGAATAACATCCAACTATATCACCTCCTCAAGGATATAGGTCTCTACAATATCTTGTAAACTATTATCCAATTAAAACATTATAAGTAAAATATTTCCAAGGCGTGCCAATAGGGCTTGAACCGTCAAAAAGTTATTAAATATCATGTAGAGCCAAGCTTCTAACTCTACATGATCTAAATCTAAACTTTACACCTTAGTCTAAATGTACGGGTTAGCTATTTCGCTACTATCATATGAACGTTGGGTAAAAATATATTCAATAATCTATGCTTATGTGCTATTTATTTCCTGGTGTTGTAATAACGAAACGGTAAAGCCATAAATTTCAACATTTTTTTTTTAAATTCTAAATTCGTTCCAGACAGAATTTTAACTTGTAAACTTTTGTCATAAGCCGACAAATGCTCTAACCATTTAAGCTACTAAGGATTTCAATCCCGTGGCGAAATTTTTAATTCTTTTTTTTACCGTTGACGCGGGTGGTTATTGCCAGTTAATAGCGTTTCCCGGGATTAGATATATGCCCGGATGGCGATAGGATTTCCACCTGTAGTTTCAACAGCTTTTTTTAAAAAAAACTGTAGTTATTTTAACTATACGTTCCACTACTTATCCCTATTCACTGTGAAATTAACTAACGAAATAAATGAAGTCGTAACTGCAATTAATTCTGGAAATAAATTAATCCTTAAGGTCAAAAACTATCATTATCACCTCCAAGCCGGACCCTTGTCACCGTGTTCAGTTAATATTTAAAGGCAGGCTCCGCTATGTCGATGTAAATCTTACTTATGGGACCCTCACTCGACTGATTACGAAATTTGCCCCGTGCCACAGAATAAAAATATCAGTCAACTTTATATTATCAAAAAAATAACAAAAACAAAAAATTAAATCGTTAAAAAAAAACTAATATTCTGATACAAATATGGGGTGGTTG
>NJDC01000156.1:10293-27856 GCA_002245475.1 Calephelis virginiensis
CGCCGTTGTAATTACCGATCGTGCGGATTGGTCAGTCACGATGTCGCAGTGGTCGAGTTAGTATCGCGCGTTCGCTGTCGAGATATGTTTTAAGAGTAATGATTCTTACTTAATTGCTCGTCGACAATTTTGTACAAAGTTCGGTGTTCGGCGAATACGTGATGGATCGAGTGTAAATTTAATTTGTTCGTGGGTGCAGAGATTCCGCGGAACTGCTTCGGCTATGAATGTCCCAAGGCCAGGGTCCAGTCGATCTTCAAGGACTCCCGAAATCGTTGAACTGGTTGAAAGCGGTTTACGTGAAAATCCAGGACTTTCAATACGAAAAAGAGCAGCCTCATTGGGACTTCCAAGAGCGATTATTCATGAAATTTTATGAAAGGATCTGAAGTTCCATCCTTTTAAAATTCAAATCGTTCAAGAACTTAAAGAAAGTGACTTTAATTTACGCAAAAATTTTTTGAAACGATGTTGGAGCGTTTTCGCACTGTTAATCCCATTTTTTGGAGCGACGAGGCTCATTTTCACTTCAACGGTCACGTCAACAAGCAAAACTGCCGTTACTGGTCTCCAAGAACCCGCAACCCTCGATTGAAACATCAAAATCCATTACATTGCCCCAGGGTAACTGTTTGGTGTGCCTTATCCACGCATAGGATAATTGGACCATTTTTTTTTAAACTTCTTGAGGCCAGGCGACGAATGTCAATGGTGAAAATTAACGACGCACGATTACAGATTTCTTTATGCCAAACCTGCGAGCACATCCATAATACTCTTCACACACATGTTTTCAACAGGATGGGGCGACTGCACACACAGCCAGAGTTTCGATGAATTTGCTTCAGGAAAATTTTCCCCAAAAACTGATCAGTCGCTTTTGGGACATCCTGTGGCCACCGAGGTCGCCCGATCTAACGCCCATGATTTTTTTTATGGGGCTACCTCAAAGAGAGGGTTTATAATGACAATCCCCGATCTCTTGTGGCTTTAAAGGAAAATATTCGTCGAGAAATCAGCTTATTTGAACCAAGTTTACTTTAGCGTGTGGCGCAGAACACAAGGCTCCGTTTTGAACAGTGTGTTCAACTCGACGGAAGACATTTGGACGACATACTCTTTAAAATATGAAATCTGCATTTTTATTCTATCGATCAATGCTCTTAATTAAACTTTGTGTCAATTATAACGTTTTTTATTTACCTAAGCTTGAAAATATAAATCTGCTACCAGACACCCAGTATATATATATATATATATATATTTGCGCCACACGTTGCACCGACGACACTCATGACTCATATTAGAAAATAGGTATACTAGCTCATGACCTACCGACATATATATATATTTCTTGTGTTCGTGTGTTTGTCACTGAATTCCTAAGCGATTGGAGCTATTGTTATGAAATATTTTGTTTGTGTTAAAGGGGACTTGAGAATGGTTTAAAAAATCCACTGAAAAATGTTTTTTTATTTATTTGTCGCTCATTTTGGAATGTTTTACATTGGATCCGGCAGACTGCTCTACTATCGGAGCGTAGCTGTTAATGTCAAGCGATACGAAGTTTGTCGTCCTATAATTTTACTAGCTGTTACCCGCGACTTCGTCCGCGTTTACTTGAGAGCTATCGTTATATTTTCACGCAATTATAAAAAAAAATGAAATTTTGCATGAAAGAGTAACGAACATACACACATCTTTACAAACTTTTACATTTATAATATTTATACGATAAAAATATTTTTCATATTTCCTATGTATTAAACTCTATCGTTAATATTAATTTAGTTAAACAAAAAAAAAATCACATTTGTTGCATTTTATAATGATTATTATTATTATATCAATAGTTAAGTTCAATCATTTAAACTTAATTTATTTTAATATCGTGTAATCCATCTCGACTTGAAATTTGTCCCATTTTTTTAAATTTCACCCAGTATAGGGAATTTGAGAAAGCGTTTAACGATTTAATGTTTCTTCGAAAACATAATCTACTGCACCGAGTAACTTCTCAAATACCTCATTGGGCAAAAACAAAAAAACAGCTGAGTATATACATCGATTTATTTCTAGCAGTTTCACGCAGTTTCGCATGCGTAACTTGATTTTTACTGCATTGATTTTGATGAAGTAAAGCCTATGTCACGCAGGGATGATGTAGCCTTCTAAAGGTGAAAGAATTTTTGAAATCGGTCCTGTAGCTTCGGAGCCTATTCATTTGAAACAAACAAAGAAAAAGTCAATCATTTCCTCTTTATAATATTAATATAGATCAACGAAATGCGCCTGTCACATGACCTAAATTTGTTAATTTAAAAAAAATCGATTATCGCCATTTGAGGGACCTGCTTTTTTTAGAAAGTGTCTCAATAATCTTGGTATGATTGTTTTTTTTTGTTTTAATGAAATACCAAATTTTTTCCATATGCATTTCTTTCATAAATTACTTTTTCTAAGTTTCGTTACGATTGGTTCAAGCGTTGTGGAGTGTAACAAAATATTTTTGTAACCTATGTAAACTTTCGCATTTATAGTGTTGATGGCATAAAAATTTTACCCATTTTATACTTTTTTAAACACCACAAATATAACTTATTGGGTTTACGTACACTTTAATTCACTACGGACCCCTTTGATTTGGTTATCAAATAACTATGACGAATGATATTTAAAGAATTTTATCAATCTAATTTTAGCTGCCAGTACTCCAATCAAAACGGCGAAAAAAAGACGAAATTCAGTCACAGAAAAAGCGAATGGTAAGTACCTCAAAACCAAAAATGTTAACCTTTAGGTTACGCCTTAGCATTTTGTACTGAACGTGCCTACACCGCCGATCATATAAAAACAATCTAAACCAATTAGTGATTACAAAAAATATCTGAAATGTCGACATCTGTCTTACTGTACAACAGACATTGTCCCATCTCTATAATTGTTAAAAATATTGCTGAGAGTCCTGTATTGAGATAATTTTGAAAATACAATCACTACAAAAACAACAGTCAGAAAGTAGTCTTATTTTTAAGGCGACGGCGGTGTGAGCTAGATGTTGTATGTCTTTATTTTTTAGACCATGGTAGTTAAAAGGGTAAACCAATAATGATACACCAATAATAAGTTGTTGAGACGAAATCAAACTCAAACTAAATCCTTAAATTTAGGCTAAGATTTTTACGAGTGTAAAACTTGAGGCTTTGCACGTTCCAAATATGTCGATTCATTGTCACGAATAGCTAAAACTAGAACTTTGGAGATGGACAGTTTACAACTACTTATGTGTACTACTAGCTGTTACCCGCGTGTTGCCCGCGTGGTCAATGGTCCCACAGGAACATTTTTCGGGATAAAAAGCTATATAAAATATAATATTATAGGTAATAAATTTGTACAAAAGTGTCCGGGAATAGTTTTGTTTCTTAAATTTTATAAAAAAACGAGTGTTGTCGTGTTACATTTATTGATATGGCTACTGCAGTAGTCATTATATGTAGCAGCACATCGCTATTCGTCCATGAAGTGCAGTATTGTCTGTCTGATATTTTAACGCGCAACAACGAAGAATTAGATGGGCTTCGTTCTGCTATCGATAAAATAAAGAAATGGAAATATATTGATAGTTAACATAGTTCTATAAGTATAGAAATTCAAACAGGATTAAATAAATTTAGCTCGATAGAAATAAAAGCCGTAAACTTTTACAAGAAACCCACTTTTCAAGTTCCTGTCTCTGGAAAGAATTAAGTGCATTAGTGTCTATTGATGATAATGCTTGCAGAAAAAAGTGAGTTATCCCAATAAACTCTTCGAATTCAGTTAGAGCCTAGTTTTTTATAAATCAAAACTTTTTTTATTTAATAATATCTCATCAACATATTTGTTCTTTTTTTTCTTTTTTATGCTTTTGTTTTTTTTTATTTAATATTAAAACAACTAATACTAAATAAATAATAAATGCACTGCTTAAGAGTTTGTGTCTAATGCTACATTCAGACATTCACTTAAATATTTTTTTTTAATTTGTACTTAATATTGTTATTGGTTATAGACATTTTAATGAGGGGATCCATATTATTTAATAAGCGCGGTACTAAATACTTACGATTTCCGTAGATGTTTTGAGTGCGAGGTATAACCAGTTTACGTTTAGTTATCTGACGAGTTTGTACAGGGTGTTCTATTTCTTTCTGGATCTTCTCATTAAAGAAATTTTCTTCTAGCACATAAAACTTTACTTCCATACTTAAAGAATTTTGTGAACTATAAGTATATATAAAAAAAATATTGAGAATCATCCGTCCTCACATGTCTAGTTTTGCTTATTCGGGAGCACAAATTGGCATATATGGCAAGTATATAACCTTACTATAGTAAATATTTTTATTTCTAGTAACTGATTCATCCACTCAAGATGGTCCAAAACGGCGAAAAGCAATTGCAACAATTGTAGATACACCAAAAGGTAGGCTTTAATTTTTAGATACAAAACACAGTTTTAAAATGTTCCAATGATCAAAGGCATAATAGTAGATTTGGACAGCAAGACAGTGGCCGTTTTATAAAAGAGTTTTATGATATTGGAAGGCAAACAAGCAGACGGATTTCCTGATGGTAAGAAATTCACGCCGCCTAGAGACACCAAAGGTGGTAATGGTGCGTTGCCAACCCGAGGCCGGTATGTTAGGCCTCGAGCAAAGGTAACTTTACTTTACTGAGTGATTATCTTTTTTTAGTTTTATATACAGAGAAGACTACACCATATCCCTCATATAAGTTGGTACTAAATACGTCCTAATTATATTTAGAAATGCAAATATTTGCTTAAGATGCTTTTTGTGCACGCTATAAAGGTTGCTCAAACCATACGACTGAAGAGTACCATAAAATTACCGACCTTAATAAACACGAAAAATATCTAGCTAGCTTGCCTTAACAACCTATCATCATTTTATAAAATCTGAAATCTCCTTTATAAAACGACCATTTTGATCAGGCCTACGCCCTTTGACCATTGAAACATTTCAAAAAAACATTGTTTTGTATTAAATAATCGAGCACTGAAATAATTTGTAATGTTTTCTGGCCTTGTGGAGTATTATATTTCTTTTGGCTTTTGGCAATCCATTCTACGATAAAAAAATCGTACCTTTCGAGCTACTTAAAAATTTATGGATGACACTGGGGTATTTAGTCTGGATAAAAATAGTCATGTTCAGTCCAGATTATAGTTTCTTTGCTTTATTCTTTACGGTGAGTTCGGATATGTTTTAGTCTACTAATTTCTCCAGTGCATCTCTTTTGTATCTTATGTGGTAGTTCGTTAGGTACATCAATCCGCTTTTTAATTTTTCCTCCTTTTATGCTATTGCTTACTTTTTACTTATTTTAGAAAGGACTCTTACATTTTGTATTATTTCCCTTACCCTAGGAGTTGTCTTTTTTATCGTATTAATGTTTCAGTTTCTTTTTTGTTGCGACTTCGATTTCAATTTATATTTTAGTAATTTTATTGATAGTCGTTCAAAGACATTTTGTTATAGTTAAATTAACATTTTAACTGTTTCAATGATAGTTTTGATTGCTATATATCTTTAATTTTCTATAAGTACAAATAGAAAAGATAATTGATTGAGAAAAATGTGTGTTATTGTTCATGAACGAGTTTCAATTGGTGGAGTGGCTAGCGTGCACGCCTAACTACACCGACAAACCGCGAGGCTCGGGTTTGATTCCTGATGGCGACAGGCATTTGTTGATGAACATTTAGATATTTGCATTTCCGGGTCTGGGTGTTTATTAAATTTATTCTGGTATCTACTTAAGTGTTTCTATGTATTGGTATTTTTGACCAACACCCATAACACAAGCATATAATTTGCTTACTTTGGGGTTAAATTCAATTTGTGTAACCTGTCCAAGGATATTTATTTTTATAATTATTTAGTGATATACGGAATACTTATCATAAAACTAGGCGACATGGCGAAATTCATACACTTGGCACTCAAAACTCTGCATCCTGCTGACCCTGAAAATATATATGAATATGTACGACAACTTGTACGTTCAAATGTTTCTCTTCATCTTGGTTTCAAATTATCGCTTAATTTATTTGGAGTCTCTTTATCTCTGTAATTTCAAAACAGTAAAACACATGATAGAAATAAAAAAAGTATAATTAAATTAAATATGTCCACGCGTTCATGAATTATAGTCCATTTTATATTTTGACATTTGCCCCACTCTCACGGGCACCCCTTTAGTGGCCTCAGAAAAAGTACCTACCAGGCAAACTTCGTTAGGGTCAGTTTAGTAGATTCGGCGTGAGTCGCGGTCATAATAAAGACTGTCTGTCTTGACAAAAAATCTCTCTTAAAAAAGTCTGTCTTGAGATACAAAAAATCTAAAACTGTGTTCTGTTGCCTCTTACATCGCCCGAACATATTATTGTAAATATCTTCGATATACTGAATTCACTCTAGTGTTGTACCTAATTGTGTTGCATAATAATATCAATAATTATATTATATTTGTAGTAATTTTACTTTAAATTTTAATAAGAAATAATAGTTTAAAAACTAACGAAAGTAACTCAACTAAAAAATAGAAAATGTTTTTTTTCTTTATTATATGAGTTCAAATAAAAAAAATGTGATATAGAAAAAATCGTTACATCGTGTTCATAATATAATAGTAATAGTTCGTAATAAATAACAGTGCGGGTGCGGAATAACATTTTAACGTAATAACATATAAGTTTACTGTCCCTCATATCTGTTATTCAAGTATTTAAAAAGATTGAAACCTAGCACCCTGCGCTTATAAGCAAGATTTGTTTTAATCACTCAATTTTCCTATTTAAGTTTAGATTTTTTAAAGTTCAGCTTGATATAAAAGCAACCTTAAAAAAGAACCAAGCAACCTTATTTCTACAATTAATTACATATACACTAAATTCTTATTTATTCACTAGCTGACCCCGCAGACGTTGTTCTGCTATATTTTTAATGTGATTTATTTAAAAAAATTGGGGTGCGTCACCCTTATCACTTAGGGGTATGAAAAATAGATGTTAGCCGATTCTCAGACCTACCCAATATGCTTACCAAATTTCAGAGGAATCGGTCAAGCCGTTTCGGAGGAGTATGCAGACTAACATTGTGACACGAGAATTTTATATATAAGATATTCTTCATCATCATCTGAATTCGGTCGTCTCTTTAGAAAACATAAATTTAATTAGGCGACAGTACATGGTGGATGTGGAACGTGGGTTTTGCTAAATTACATTATTTCCATCGATCAACCTAATAGGAACAAACAAAAATACAAATAGGAACTCTTCTGTTTCTCGGTGTTTTCAAATTTCTGTTTATAGTTGCTGTGCCCCGAACTACCGCCACAACCCCATTAACAAATAAGGGTCAATGAACTCGGCTGCACGCGCTTTATCACTTCTTTTTATGCTTGCACTAAACGATCTACTGTGTTGTCCAATAAAGCTTGTAAATAGATTTCAGCTCTAGTTTCTGTTACCACGATATGTTCTTCGGGTGGGTAATATTCTATTTTAGATTTTGCCAGTCAATGGTCGAAGGGTATTCATAATGCCCTTTCTTAATAGATGCCTTCGTAATTTGTTTATAGGCATTTTTTGTAAGGCCAGCGTCAACATACAAAGCTAACGCTTCATCACCACTAAATTTGTCGGCAACTTCCTGTGTTTTTGAGCTCGTTTGATCATGGTCACTTAAGTTTCTAATGGCTTTGGCAACGTTTCTTTGTCCAATAGACCGCATGGCTACCCCGGCAGCAGTCACTAGTTTTTCTGCACTGCGAGATTGTGTTAGATCTTCCACTCTACGTTTTTTAGTTTTAAACGAGGAATCCTCGAAGTCTTTTTGTGGTCTGCCAACTTTTGTTGATGCTTGCGAAGTTGACGGTTATGGCACCTAGTAAATTACATCAAACTTGATGTCTTTGCCCTCTAACCACTCCTTATTCATTGATTTTCCAGCAGCAGTCCACTTAGAGGCGATTGTCGATGAAAGTTTCGCTAATTTTATCTTTATAGTCCTCTGAGATTCTTCGGTAATATCTGGAATATTGAAGTGTTCCATAGCAAAGACAAAAAGACGGATATTCCTTTCCCTTTTTTTATGTTTCATCCATTCTTCGAAAAAAAAACATTTTCGGAATAGAATGATTACGTTTTGAAAAAAAAATGAAAAAAATATTTGTACTCGTTTGTACTGTATTCAATTGCATACATATTTTAGTCAAATAGATGGGCTAGCGATATAATCACAACTTAGCTCGTCTACAAGAGTCTACAAATAGTTCCCAGACCATTGAAGTTGAAAAACATTGAAAATTACACGAAATTTTATTATATATTTATAAAGGTGTGTTATATATACAAATTTGTTACCAATACATCCAGATATAAATAAAATGAATAGTACTAACCTTCAGTAATAAATTCCATCACAAAACACTTTTGTAAAACACTGCCAGAATGAGATGTTGTTGAAGTATTGCACACAAGCAACTGATCTAATTACTTAAATTATACTTAACTAATTATTTCCCTTTGCAACCCTATGACTCATCATTCTGGAATGTTACACGTAAACAATTCTTAGAATTGGAGGGTTAGGGGTGTTGTTTACCTGTACTACCTACCCGTTCCGGGAAAATTGATAGTGACTTAACCACCAAGCTTGTTCTAGACGTTACACTGTGTGCCGTCGAGAACCGAAATCAAATCTGGAGGTTGATCGGTAGCGTTATGCGTTATAAATGATGGTCGTAAAAGATGTTGTCTACACTATGTGTTTGTAGATAGATAGAACCATATTGAATAAAATTATACTTTCTGGTAATCTTAAATTAAACTTAAACGTAACTGGTGAAATTCATCTACTATTCTTTCTTAATACCTAGTTCTCACCCTGAAGAACAACTATGATCTTAGTTTCTTTTATTTTCACTTGTATTCCATAAAACGTAGTAATTTAATTAATAATTAGTAATTTCCATACTCCTAACTTTGCTTAAAACTGTTACTTTATGTTTAATAATTTCAACAATCATATTGTGACTCTCACTAACTTTCCAGCTTTCATATTTTCTTGTCTTTCATGGTTATTTAAAACTCTACTCTTATTTAAAAAGTGCATATTTGACATTAAACATCTTTTTTCAGCTACTAACACAAGCCCAGAGCCAAGAAAAGGACTAAAACCAACTACGGAATCCACGGAAGGTATGTCTTGATTTTAAATTATTTTAGTAGCTTAAGCTTCCGTAATGAAGGCGTTATTCTGTAGACGACATCAGTCAAAACAAAGATAGATTTGGTTTGAAATATAATATATAAGTGGAAATGCTTCAAATGGCTCTTTTCCAACCTTTTTTAGGTGCGTTATTAAAAAAAATTAAGAGGGTGAAATTTTGATATTTGTCATAAAAAGTCACAGAAAAATTAAGGTGCGCTCGTGTCTGTAACACAAAAGTAGCCTGCTTTAGAAACATGTTTTTACATTCACACTCGTGACCTAGTAATAAGTGCGTTACAAGTATTTTTCGAAATTTTTTTTTCGATAACTTCTCATGAGCTTCCATATGTACATGCAAAAATTTTTTTTATTCGCGGGCAGTATCTCACTTAGCTGTAATTTGGTTCTATTGTGCGTCGATTCGATGACATTCAAGCTGGGATGGCTTGCTCCAGAAATACAATATTCCCTGCAAGTTACCTGTTGTTTTTCGTACGCTCTCCGGGCCTTTCAGGAGCTAAGCCAGTTTGGTCTTTCTCCATGCATGCTCTGTATCGATGGTATCTGTGACGCTAATTTTATGGAGATACCTGTTTAGTGAGCAGTGACCTGTTATCTACAAGCTTATGTCTTAGTTTCTGTCTAATGTACATAAACTCTGTTGTAAAAGCTCGCTCAAGGTCTCAAGGAGTTTTTAGTCCCGAAAATCCAATATATGTAAATAATTTTCTATTTCGAAATTGTCTGCGCTGGAATATATACAAGAGATTTGCAACAATATATGAAAACGAACCAAATTGTATAAGTTTCAATGTTTCATTATAATCAATCACGTTCAACACTTTTTGTTGGCGTTTGAAATATCGAAGCGAATATCAAATGGTAAATGCTTATATGATGAATGAAATAAATAAAACTCATTGCGAGAATTACGTCTGTAAACTTGGCGGTAAAATTAAATCAACCACATAATGGTGTGTTACCTTTTTAAGTACGAGACAAACTATCAAAGTTCTATCTCCAACGATTGTCGAATTAAATCTTCACTAACAGAAGTTCTACCCTATGTACATTTTTTTTTAATAATTGCATTTATCTAAATAGAAAATAACAATTTGTTATTTTTCAAATGAAAATCCATTTTCAGAAGCTGAAACATCAAGCAAAATGATGCAAACAAGACGAAAGGCAATCGCAGGTACTGCTATGAATTATATGTCCAAATTTACTTGCTGTTTTGAATGATTCTAGTGTAGTTAATTTTTTGATTGCTTTAAAATTGGCATGAAGATGTGTTTTTACATCCATAACACAGAGTTCAAATGCATTAAGAAACCCAGGCCCATCCCACATCTGATGTCGGAAAGTGGAAAGCCAGGGTGATTGTAATGACCAAAATTTCACATGTATTTTAATCGGCGATACTTCAGGCGCATAGGTCATCCTTATCGAGGACAGTCGAAAAAATACCGTGCCTAGAGGATTTCTATAATAAAACATACACGATCACAGAGGCGGAAGTGAGTCAGAGGAGATTTCTTCTTTTTTTTAAAAAAGAAAAGGAGGCAAACGAGCAAGTGGGTCACCTGATGGAAAGTGATCACCTCCGCCTACGGACATCCGCAACACTAGGAGTATCACAGATGCGTTGCCGACCTTTAAGGAATGAGTACGCTCTTTTCTTAAAGGTTCCTAAGTCATAAGCATAGAGCATTCTTCTTATTCTTCTTTCTATCTTTCCAGTTATTATTCTAAAGGTCCGACCGCGAATGCTAGCCAGGATTATGGCCGCAATATTTATACTTTGTCTACCAATTTTCAAGAAGTTTCCTTGTCTCACCCCTGGACTGTACTTTATTGAATTTTCCATACAAAACATACATTTTCATATTATTAACTTCTAGTTTTTAACCTAGGTCTATTGTCATATTTTTAGACTAGTCTTACTAGTTTTAGAACGGCGGCGCATTTTCGCGTCGCCCTAATTTGTACTTCTTCGTCCCCCGCTTCACCAGTACAAATTTATTCGATTATTTCGCGGATTCCACGCAATTATTCATGCGAACATATACCCTAACAATTCCTAAGTTTCATTACTCATTACTTGAGGTTAACTAAAACTACACAAATTCAATGTTTAATGTACGTCAAAACTTATCTTATTCTTAGGTGAGGTGAGGTCTTACGACCTTCTTATTCCATTAATTATCACTTAAAGCGTTGCCTATTCATTACTTTTAACATTATTTACATAAAACAAAATTTTAAGACCTAAGTATGACCTAAAATGAAAAATATGAGTTGCATTACATAAACACTAGAAAAACGTATACAAATTGTAAAAATCCTATTCTAATACATTATGTATATAACATAATTAATTTGTGTCAACACTGTTATATACTTTACGTTATAGCAACTAAAAACCATAAAAATTTAACATCGTTATAACCTATGCAATTCGAGACTTAGTCGAAGAACTCTCGGAACGGTTTTTACACGCACCCGCGGCGGTTGCGAAACCGCTAATTTGTGCGGATACACAGCCGTCGCGGTTGAAATAATCGCCCTCAAACTTGTACGATTGTACGGGCGGGCGACCGCTGCCGCGGTAACCGCAAACATACGCGGGCGCTGCGGGTGTAAAAAGCGTCGTGAAATGTGCTCGCACTTTTTGCATACAAATCTAGATTCTACAGAACCTACGGGCGTGGGTAAAAAGCGCTCCGTGAGTAATTAGGCTCAAAGGTGCCAATCATTCGTATATATAGGGCGTCCCAAAAGGTTTTGTATCTGGGGTGATAGGGGTGGTCACATGGGTCACCAGAAAAAGTAAAACAAATGGCATTATTTAAAAAGCTAAAAATTTTACACCTTGTGGGACTATTTTGCTAACTGTACCTACAAATATAGCTGTTTAAAAAAAAGATGTTGTGTAATCCTGAATAAAAATAATACATATCTAACTAAGATTTTAAAGAAAATTAAGTTCTTGTCCAGTCAACGACTTTGTTATTACAATTTCACTCAACTTTCTCCAAGTGTACTGAAAAATAAAAGCGCTATGCAACTCCGGGGAGTAACTTAAAAAGATAGGTAATGTTCTTGCAATTCCAAAATGAAAAACACTTATTTGAAAAATTTTTACTAGGACATTTAAAAACAATTTTCGGGAACAATACCCCTGCAAAACAAAACATATTAATAGAATAATAGTCTCAAATTTCTAAGCAAATGCATTTTTAAATGTCTATTCTGTTCCTTTAATGTTACTGCCCGTTAATTCTCAAGACTGGAGTACTGTACATACCTCAAACACTCAAGTACAGTCTAGGCCAGATAAAGCTTTACCATATTTTATGAAAGAGAATTTAAATGAAACTCGAAAATAAAACAAAATTGTAATTATTTATTTGAAATAAAATGCTCAAAATGTTCACTACCAACATAAATACACGCATTACATCGTTCTAAAAATGAGCGCGAGATATGGCGAGCATATCTTCTATTATTAATTGATTCCGCGGCCTCTGTGATCGTCGCCCTCAAGTCACCCAAGTCCCTGATGGGTTTCCCATAAACTTTTTCTTTTATAGCACCCCAGTAAAAGAAGTCCTGAATTTTTCTGATGATCCTTGTGACCGCCCCTATCCCAGCTAACCTTTTGGGACGCCCTGTAGATGCTTATGTTCGGGACGTTGTCGTCGTGCACAATACTAGTAATATCATTAGCCCTTGGAGTTTTCAATATTTTATTTCGCAAATAAAATTGTCTTTATTGCAGATTCAAAAAGGTAGTCACCACAATAAGTTCACCATTGACATATCACCGGGTCTAATTATATATTCCTACATAGATTGTATATATTCCACAATTTCCCAATTGCGGAAAAACCTTTAGTTTCCTTCATTAAAATGGAAAGTAACTTGCACATGCAATGCAATAATGCAGTATTTGCACTTACTTTTGTTTGAGGCCTAACATCCCGGCCTCAGGTTGGCAACGCACTATTACCACCTTTGGTGTCTCGAGGCGGCGTGAATTTCTTTCCATCAAGAATTCCGTCTGCGTGTTTGCCTTCCAATTACATAAAAAAATGCGTACGAAATCGCGGGCAACAGTTAGCGGGCATATATAATTTAAAAAAATGCAAGTTACTCTATAAATAAAACATTAAAAAAAATGTTTCCTTATTATTTTATACAGGACTCAGAGGGCAAAACTAGGATCATTAAAAAAAATCTGTCTTTATTTTTTTGTGTAAAAGATACTATTCAACATTTAGGATGCCCGTTACTGCTAGAAAATCCTTAATTGTCACCAATAGCAACGCAGTCATTTCAACGTGTGTACAAAGACATGGCCAACGTCTAGTTAGTTTTCTGATTGTAACAAAATACACAAGTGCCAAGAGTCTCCGAAACCTGTGTGCTTGTATGAAAAGTTTAATGAATGTGGAGGAAGCCAGAAAATACATGTTTTCAAAGATGGTAGGTAGTCTACTTTCGTGTAATACTTCGACATGTTTCAATATACTTTATGGTAATATGTAATATAATCCTATATTAATGTTACTTTTCTCGACAGCTCCAAAGCCGAACAAAGTGGCGGGAAAGAAAAAGATTACAGCTTCGGGCCTAAATAGTATGTTCTAGTCTGTGTATATTTTAAAGTTATTATAGTCTAATTCTTACTTGATGCAAAAATGTTCATCTATCGTTGAATTAAATAAGATTGTTCTTTCTTTCTAACTAATTCTGTGTCATTTGTCACATTAGACAGTATAAATTCTGAAAATTTCAATCATTTTCATTAGTTTTCAAATAACAATGCGTCGTGGCAAACCCGTGTGTGAAGAGCTCCGAAAGCGAATAGTTTCTGGGGTCGATGCTGGCAAAACAAATTACCAAATATCTAAAGACTTGATACTTCCCAGATCTTAGTCCAATCTATTATTCAGCACTATAAAAAGAATAAAACAACCTCTTGTTTGAAGAAATCACGAGTGCAATAGAAGACAGTCCTGAAGAAAATATTTAAAAATAATCGTTGTGCTCGAGCTGGAGAACTTACGGTGGAAGAAAATGATTCACAAAGACGTCTCAGTTGATACGTGCAAGAGTCATAAAAATTATGATTTACGGATTTTACACCGCTAAGGAGACACCACTATTGACTGCTGTTCAACAGAAAAAGAGGTTGGAATTGCACATGTAAATTTCCACCTCTTTCTCTGTTGTACATTTTTATAATTTAAATTGGACTTCCGATCAGTGACGAAGTATCATTTGGAGTGATGAGTCCAATTTTAAAGTGACTATGTACGATAAAGGAAAAAGGTTATTCGGAACTAAAATGAGGCATTACATACTAATTGCCTCAAACAAAAGTTGGACAAAAGGACAACAAAGATGTGGCTACTGGCGAATAGCATCCCTACAATCGAATGGCCATCTAACAGCCCGGACCTATCACCGATCGAAACCCTTGGTTGTATTGGTTGTCTGGAAGTCAATTATGTCCGAGGAGTGTGCAACGTTTTTTGCAACCATGGCTCTTGGCATTAAAGCTGTCATTGAGAGCAAAAGCGACATAACTAAGTGGGAGAAGAACTATTTTTCGTCAGTGACCAGGGTAGATGAATACTTTTGCGTTTAGTTTTTTTAGAATATTTTGAAATTTTATATGTTATGTAAAGTCATTGCAAGAATTTCAGTTATGTTAAAATAAACATTAAAATGATCCTCAAATTATAGTATACTTTTTATGGAATGTTTTTAATTATTTTAGCAATATTAACGTTATATATTTTAGTACTTTGCACTACTTTCCATACTAGACGAACTTTTTTGCAACTAAGATAAAGGTATCACCACACTTAATTAGGCTTTTTGTCTAATTCTCGGTTGTTTTAGACAAAAAATAAAATCTATCCGTATCTCGTAGGTATTTTTAAAATTTTAAGATTAATGTCTTCGAATTCTAAAAAAAGTATGAGTTAGTTTACAAAATTTAAATGTATTTTACTATATGATAGATTACTTAGTAATTGAAATATGTTTTTTTAAATAAATATAACAATATTTGCACCCCAGAATATGGTACAATATCTTAAATGTTTTTGTAACATCTTATTAACACATGTATTCCGCAAATAAATTATTTTAATTTTTTTCATCCGCTCTTCTGATGCTACAATATTAAATTCCCCTATTCATGCCATAGATGTTACTGGAGCTAAGATCTATGTTATCTTATAAACACGCGAGCAAGTGGGCTAACCTTGATAGTGATAAAAAGTGATAGCTATGACAGTAATAGGTGATAAGGTAGCGAACAATCACCTTGCTCTCCTGCTGTTAAGATATATCCATGCCTGCAGCACCATTTAGGTGGATGCGTCCGCTGCCTTTTGGCCGTGGTATAAGGCGGATATCCCAGGTCTACCGACTACACTACCCTCCGGACCGGTACATGACACTGTTATTAGGGTTGTAGGAATAGATAAGGCGGTGGGTCTCTACCCTTACTTGTTACATCGGGGCAATTTACCTCAAGTGGCCTTGTTGGAAATGACTCGTTTGCTTAAGCTTTACTCTCCACTTACAAGCTGCCTGGCAGAAAGGCAGATGGCCTTTTCTTTACAGGAGACCAACAGGGGGGAATGTTTAACTTATTTCTCACTTCAGTCTGTTGCAGTCCCTTTATATAGGCTTCCTCGAGAGTACGCCGTATAACCTGATCTCCCGTTCTTCATCACCCAGTGATTATCAGTATTAATACCATTACCATTTTGCAAGCACACAAATGTTTAATCAGCAAAAGTTTGAGAATAATTAATATTGTAATTTGTATTTTGACAGATACACCTAAAAATCGAGTCGCTAGAATGAAGCGGTTGTCGATCACTCAACTCACTAACGGTACGTCCTTCATTTTTGATTCGTTACTCTTTCTCTTTGCCTTTGAATAAGCATTAAAATACATTTGATAAATTTACGTAATACTAGGCGGACGGCACTAAGTTCGCTAGGATGTTTAATATAAATATGCTTGTAGACAATAATATTTCTTATTTATTTTAGGTGATGCGTTGTTAAAGCCAATGGCTCTAAGGAGGCGCAAGATAACATCGAAGACCGAGAAATTTGTAGGTTCGTACGTGACTCATGCATGTCTTGTACGCTGTCCGTCGTATGGCATCCTTTGAATATTGTAAATGCGAAAGTTTGTCCGTTTGTTACTTCTTCACACAAAAAAACTCCTGAACCGATTTTAATGAAATTGGGTACCCACATAGAGGGTAACTTACATTACCACATAGGACAGTTTTTATCTCGAAATTATGTTCCTGTGGGACTATGCGGGTTACGCCGCGGGAAACAGCTAGTGATTTTATAAAAAAAGTAAAATAAAAAAGGGAGAAGTGGTGGTACTTGGACTGTGAGTCCTTTTGTCTCTAAGAGACTCACATTTTTACAGGACAATTCAATGCTCACTTATTAAAAACTTGTCCTATTGGTAGATTTAGTTATAGACAAAATTAACCTTAGTTACAGATGTTGCATGTTCCAGTCCATACTTTTTATAACTAAAAAAAGTATTATAACTAATTTATATAAATTTTCTTGAAAATGCATGAAGGTTTACCATTTACCACTTATTATATTTTGAAGTTAGATCACTTTGCGTGATATGACTGGATATGCTAACCATCAAAATCTGTATTTTATTGGCTGATTAATAGTTTAAATCAAACAAAACATAAAAAAACAAATCCAAATTTAAAATCTACTTTTTGGAGTCGGTTAAAAATAGTAAGAACTGACGTTGTAGCTGCTGAAATCTACAGTGATACGAAAAGGCTATTGGGTACTTCATATTTCTTTAAAATAATACTTGTTTTAATTTCATAGCAAGTTGGTGTAGTTATTAGTCGATGTAAAAAAATTATTTTACATTTTCAGCGCCGAAACCGAAAAAGCGTGCAACGAAACCCTTAACAGGTATGTTTATACTTTTTTTGATCATTTATACTGCAATTTTACGTAAACAGGATAGATGATTTTGTTTAAATTAGTAGTCACCCATTGGTCGAAATTTGACCATAATAAATTTTAATACGAGGGTGGATCCAAAAGTTCGTGGCCTAACCTACATGGAGCTATGATATTGTTACGACTTTGAGTACCTATATCTCGAAAACGAAGCGTCGTACAGCAAAACCCCAAAAACGCATAAGTAGGTATTAGGTCTACTATCGAACAGTGAAGAA
>NJDC01000156.1:28243-52833 GCA_002245475.1 Calephelis virginiensis
CACCATACTCCTGAATCAAAGCAACAATCCAAACAGTGGAAAAGATCAGACTCTCCTACACCGAAAAAGGCTAAGGTCGTTTTGTCGACTAACAAAGTCATGACTTCTGTATTTTTTGGATGCGAAGGGCATTATTTTTGTAGACTATTTACCGAAAGGTCAAACTATAAATTCTAGTTATTATTGTAACCTTTTACGAAGACTCCGGGAAGAAATAAAAGAAAAAAGACCGGGAATGTTCGTAAGAAAGTTTTGTTCATCAAGACAATGCACGTGTTCACACTTCGGTTGAAACAATGTCTGTAATCCATGATTGTGGCTACGAATTGCTGCCCCACCCACCTTATTCGCCGGATTTAGCCCCCTCGGACTATCATTTATTTCCAAATTAAAAAAAAAACACTTGGGTGGCTCGAAAATTTCGACCAAAGATGAAGTGATAGTCGCAGTAAACGATTATTTCGCCGACCTTCCGGAATCTTTTTTTCGAGGGGATAAACAAGTTGCAGGTCAGGTAGAAGAAGTGTGTTGAGCTAGATGGAGACTATGTCGAAAAATAAAAATAAATTTAGACCCACTTTTCTTTCATTTTCTTGGTCGGGCTTAGAACTTTTGGATCCACCTTCGTATCTTGTTGATAAGAACGCAATCTTCATTTCTCAAGACCAACTACTTTGTCTCCAAACTGTATGGTGCGCCATCTGTAATCTTTTATCGTTATCATCAATATATTTGTTTGTGTGTGTAAAATCACATATTAACTTATAGATTACCTTCAAGTTTTTGAACTTATCATTGAAATAAATAAATTCCTTATTGTTATGATCGAACAAGGCTTTGGCACTGATATTAAAAGTGTAGGTTCGGTACTTAGCGGTTCTTGCCATTTTGATACCTGGATACCTGTACTCCGTATACCGGTACTGTCCTGATAGCAATACTCAGCAAATACCTATACTAAATGAATGTACCTAATAAAGGTACTCGTTAAATACAAGTAAGGCGTTGCCAGTTATCGTTTTTACGTATCGCTTAAGTAAAAACAAGAACTTCTTTTATTGCAGAAAATACCGGTATACAACCCTTACCGGTTTTAAACCAAAAGTACCGGTACTGGCAGTACAGATAGCGTCTTTTGTATCGGTATAGTTCAAGGATACTACCGGTATTTCAAGCTCTGCAAACCAGTATACCAAGTGGTAGGATAGGAGTGGATTATGACACAATAGAGACTATTGTGTCATAATGTCATGTCAAATTATTTTAAAATTTAGATCAACATAATTTGATGGAGGCAACTTGGAAAAGGTTTTTGTTACTCGCCTTGTTAGTATACTTGTGCCACCCCGATTCGATCTACTAAGCTGAAGCTTAGCATAATATGATACGTTCAAATAAAGCTTAATGACATTCTAAATCCAAGTAGGGGTAAAACAGTAAAAAAATGACGTAGTGTGTCGCCACCCTTGTGTGTTATATTTTTTCATTCGTTTTCATCATTAGTGTGACATTTAAAGGCGATGCTGAGTAGGACGCGAAAAAAGTAATGTTGGGTCATTACTTTTTTCGGAATCTACTCAGTATTGCTTTCAAATCAAAAATGTCGGATGTAAGCGTTTTCTTTTCTTTCTGTTACAGGTACTGGCGACCAAGATAAACTGAAAGAAATTGGCGAAAGAAAAGGTAAGATTTATTTTTGATGTTTGGATAAGAACTAGTTAGTTAGTTCGACTCTGTGGTCTAGCGGTCCAGCGTTGGACTTGACTTCTTGAGGTCGCTTGTTCGATCCGCGGGTCGGGCAACAAAAAAATACAAATGGTGAATTTTCAGTTTTCTAATAAAGATAACGTTGCTCGGGATTGAATATCCAATATCCGGGCATATAAGTGGCCGGCTTACGATAGGCTTGCCACCTATCACATTGTGGGACTTAGTGTCTTCGGCTAGTTGTGGGTGCCCTGGTTCTGCCTCTGCCTACTACTTCAGGGATATGGGCGTGAATATACTTTTGCTTTTTTAGTTTTATTAGTTCTTAACAAACTATTGTTGCAATATTTTTTTTATGAAATGAAACGGTCAACAAGCACACAGCTCTACTTATGATAAGTGACCTTGGCCTATAGACACCATTTAACATATTGCAGGTGCGTTGCTGTCCTGCGGCCGGTCTATTAAAAGCCTAATGTCTCAAGCAGGGGTGGGCAAATTCTTTTGACCGCGGGCCGGTAAATTAAAAAAAAATCTAGTGGCGGGCCAGTAAATTAAAATTATTCTTGAGGCGGGCCGGTTAATTAAAACACCTAAAAATAGCAGTAAATATTACGATTATAAAACGTTGTATAAAGATAACATAAGGCAATTTATTTTTTATTTTACAATTCTATATTAAAATAAAATCTATTTATGATGTCTAAATAAGCAATATATATGTTTGAAGTATCGATTCAGTATCTTAATTGTTCAAATTTCAAGAGTCTTTTAAACATTTGGACCATTAATTTTTTTAAGGAGGTTCATATTTTTTCAAAAAAAAAAAACTCGCCAGCCCGGATTAAAACCTGTCACGGGCAGGATCCGGCCCGCGGGCCGTAATTTGCTCACCACTGGTCTCAAGTATACTATCAACCCTGTTTGGGCCGGAACATGGCATTATTTAGTTATATTTAGTTAGAAATCAATGCAAATCGTTTACAATATCATCGGCTAAGTTATGGAACTCATTACCAATATCAATTCGTAGTGCTGAAAATATACTGTCATTTAAAAATAAATTAAAAGAGTACTATCTTGCAGATTCCATGTAAATTCTAAATTTATTTTATATTAACTGCTGTTCATCTTGCATATTAATAACTACACCACAATAAAATATTCAACTACTTAGCATATACATATTGTTCTATATTGTTGGTTGTCTGTAAGAAATCGCATTTTTGTGATAAGACCGCCTGTTGTAGCTGCACATGGTCCATTCAACATTTGATCCACTCCATGACCTCACGAAGTCAAGTCTAACAATAGACCACCAGACCATAAAGGGGAATATATTTTTTGTTCCATAATTCCAGTAATTTAAAAAAAAAACTGACCAATGTACACGATTTGATCTAATCTTAAAGGATCTAAAAAGTACATTAATGAATAAATAACGAAAAAATACATATTCTGATATACAGAGGCATATGTCTATCATGCAAACATCTGTCAGGACAGAATTCAAACCGGGTCCTAGTTGATGAATAGGGTAATCAAGTTTATAATATGTTTATATAATAAGTGATTCAGATACAAAATCAATAATTTAAATCAGTTAAGCTGCCACGTAGCGGCACATGGTCCATTCAACACAGTAAAAATTAAAGCAAAACTTATCCTTCTTCTTCTCCTGCGTGGGCGGATCTCCGCAACTTCACTATCTACCTCGTATTTTGTGTCAGAGATGTGGGGTGGCTCTACTTTTGATTCTCCTCTATTAGGCCCAACAACTTTTTCCATAGCTTTTAGGCGATCCAAGGTAGCTATTCACACTCCTGAACTCGATGATCACGTGGGTGGATATGTCTCTTCTGTCTCCATACAGGCTCTGCAAAGGGGACTATCAGTAATACCTAAGTTATAAGGTGATTTTTAACTGGACCATGTCTTGTGATTATAGCTATAACGATGCGGATTTGTTTCCTTCTGAGTTTCATAAGCATGTGAGGAATTATTAAAAATAAGCAAATTTATTTTTTCAAGGACTAGTTGAGTTTGTTTGCAGTCGTCACTACCCGTCCAGTGTAAATGTTGTTGTATTATATGCTGTTTTAGTAGTGATCGTATTCAACATTGGTACGTGGGAGGCGGGCTCTCGCCCCATGGTGTGCATATTTGAAGCACATCGTGCCAGTTCATGTGCCGTATTATTCCTCCGAGAGTAGCTGTGCCCTATGATCCATTGTAGTGTAACGCAGTTTCATGCATCGTTTAAAGACGTATGTCATTCTTTGATGAAGCTCAAGATGATTCCGTTGCTTTGTAAGGCTAAAAGAAACGATCTGCTATCTGTGAGGATTCTTATTGTTTATTTACCTTCCTAGTTACGATTGCTTGTGCTGCTAAATATTTTCCTTCGCATTCAGCTTGGAAAACAATGTTATATGTGCCCAGAGGCCAAGATTGTTCAGATCCTCCGTGAAGACATTGCTCCGGATCCTGAGTCTTATTTTGGACCATGGGTGACGATTCGAAGCTGTTTAGGGTTCAAACCTTCGTTGCCTTCTTCACCGTGTTTTGTATTTTATATTTTTTATCAAAAACATATTTAACAGCCATCTTGTCACTTGGTGCCTCTAAGAGCGGAGAGTGTTTATTACCTGCTGTAGTTCGTTCGTTTTGGTACGTTGTCACAGATAAAATAAAAGTACTACAAGTAATAGTACTAGCGAAGAGAAATTAATTAAAAATCCTATGAAGTCGCGTCAAGGTTTATATTGCGCTGAGCAAACACGCCCATCTCATAAAAAATCACATGTTTTTTTTGGTTTGGTCAGACTATAAGAGAATAGAGAATTTGATTGAGAGAGAGAGAGTCCCAAATGTGATATGTGGGTTAAGCCTATCGCCAACCGGGTACATATCCAAGGCGACCCCGGGCAAGTTATTTTTATAAGAAATGGGATGGAACCTGGGGCATCAAAAAGTTAAGTCCGACTCCGGACCTCTAGACCACAGAGGCTTCGGTAGAGAGGTACAAAAGTACATATTTAATTAATATTGTTCTTTTTCAGCCATCGTTACAATGACAGCTATTGACGTTAAAAACACTGAAGCTTTCATCTCAGGTGAACTTAATAAAGGTATGAAATATATTCCTGTCTGAGTGTATGAGTCTGTGCTCATCTATTCACCTTTTTTATATAAGTCCCCCCTATATGTGACGTCACATATTTTTCATACTTATGCATTTATCTAAAAATAATCGAAAGAAGTTATTTTCATTTTTTACTTATTTTTATTAAATAATGTTTAATAAAATCAACATAAAGTCAAATATTATGTATTTCTGATAACAAATAGAATAAGCGACTAGTAAGGAAACAATAAGCAACCAATGAATTAACTAAAGCTTGTAAAGTTTAGTGCCTCACTTGCATTACAACTTGGCTCTAGGAATCAAATGTTGTTACGGAAGAGATAATTTTATAGCGAGAGCGCGAAATTATTAATAAATATAGATTAAGAATTATCTGTTCAAAGTTTTTTGTTCACATATAAATTTCGTGTTCTAGTATTTTATAATTTGACGTCACAAAGCTTTCGATCCCCCCTGCCCCTTGTCACATAATGTCACATTAAGATGATACCTTCTCCCCCCATTAACGTGTGACGTAATTTATGGATGGCCCCAAATAAATCATTAAATTATCATCAATTATTAAAATATAATATGCAAAATGAATAATCCATTTAACTTAAAGCAGTTTTTCTATGAAACCGCCATTGATGCAACTTTTGATAGTTTTAATCTAGCGTAAACTAACTTACGAGGACAACATCAAGGTTATATAATGGCGACGCACCAGTAACCACTACGGTTATCTCTTACCTTCACGCAAACGGTCTTGTTCGCCTTGTGATAACATTTAATCGGTGGTAGTGTACGGTATGATGGGATTTAAATTAATCTACCTTTAAATTGATTTATAATAAATTATGAAAGTTACTAAACAAATAAATAAATAAAATGTCTATTAAAATATAAATAAGTGCAGCGATTTAAATGTTAAAGTGAATATAAATATGTAACTTCTTTAAATTTAATTAAATATTTGCACATCACAATGTAGTAGAACTTGTTGTATTCTTAAATATCTTTGTAACAACTTTTTAACACACATATTCAACAAATAAATAATTCTACTTTCATTTTCATTTCATTAAATAGGTTTTTTAAGTAATATAGTGCCTGATTTCAGATAATCCGTCACAACAAAATGAAACAACAAACCTAAAACCTACACCGGATGTTATAGTAACAGGTATGTTCTAGTTTTTTTTATTATTTTTTTAACTCTAACTACAATATACATAGTCACATTCATATCTTCACGCCAAGTTGGTTATAAGGCAGAGAATATCGAGTGCAAAGTATCACAATCCTTGCAGACCAACGAAGCTGCCTGTACATTCATAACTCTCCCCATACAAACACGTTGGTTTCGGAGATGGAGATCCTTGAATAAAACTTGAGCAATTTGATTGTAATTCTATATTTACAAGTTTAGTTTTGAGCTTTTTACGGAATCAGAAAATTCACTAGTAAATATTTCTTATTTTTAATAATTAATTAAGCTCAGAGTCGCTCTGCGTGCTATGGAGAGAGCTTTGCTCGGTGTTTCTCTGCGAGATATGATCCGTAATTCGGTGATCCGCAAGAGAACGAAAGTAACCGACATAGTTCAGAGAGTTAGCAAGCTGAAGTGGCAATGGGCAGGCCACATTGCTCGCAGAACCGACAACCGTTGGGGAATAAAGGTTCTGGAGTGGCGGCCCCGCACCGGAGGACGTAGTGTTGGACGACCTCCCACCCGGTGGACATCCTCCGGCTGATGATGATGAATAATTAAATTGGCCCGGGTCCTCTGTATAGCGGAAACCATCTGCCTGCCTGTTCGGTAGCTCAGAGGCGAGCTATGATTGAACAAAATTATACAAAATCCGACAAACATTTATTAATTTTACTTAATATGTATACAAAATTCAATATGTATATATCAAACTGCGTTCATGTTTTCTCCCTATCCCGCTAAAACTCGTATATAAGTAATAACAAAACCTTGGAGCCCAAGAGTTTTCTGCAAATAATAAGGTTCCATTATATTTTGTATTGTTTAACATACAATCCAGTATAAAATGAAATTCTATTATGTTTTGTATTGTTTAACATACAATCCAGTTTAAAATGAAACTCAATTATGTTTTTATTGTTTAACATACAATCCAGTTTAAAATGAAAGTCCATTATGTTTTGTATTGTTTAACATACAATCCAGTCTAAAATGAAAGTCCATTATGTATTGTATTGTTTAACATACAATCCAGTCTAAAATAAAAGTCCGTTATGTTTTGTATTACTTAACATACAGTCCAGTCTAAAATGAAAGTCCATTATGTTTTGTGTTGCTTAACATACCTGATATGACAGTATTTTTATAGATTTACCTGCTTCGAATGCGGCTTCGATTTGCGATGACTTTAAAGGTGAGAATTCTGCTTATAATTCACCATCGAAATCGGTTTACCCGTTCAAAAGTTATGATGACTCAGGTAGATAGAAATTTAAATCTTATTACACCCTTCTTTTCTGTAAGAAATCAAAAATGAAAAAAAATATGGTATTACATATGTATTGCAGTGCATTGCATGATGCATCAGTGCCGTCAGTAGATAACTAAATATTGGAAGCCTTTATTTTGTATTTGACAAAAAAAAGGCTAGTCGCGAGTGCCCTGGTTGTGCCTCTGCCAACTTCATCAGGGATATGAGCGTGAAGATACTTACTCAGTATGAGGGCAGTTAAAAATATTAAATACTTTTTTACTAAGTGAGGTCACGAGCTTTTGGATCCACCCTTGTATTACACCTATATACTTACGTATACGTCTAGTCGCACGCACACAAACACCTTGTCGAACTGAAACGAATCAGAATCAGAAAAATCTTTATTCACTTGAACCATACAAGTGGTATTTGTGGGCGTCGACATTTTTTTTAAACTACCACCGGATCGGAATCGCGGCAACACACAGAAGATCCGGCGAAAGAAACTCAGCGGGCTTGTCTTTTTTCAATAACAGTAATTACAATATAAACTAGATTAAAAATATAAATTACAATCTTACTTTAACTTAAATAAAAGGTACAACAAATCACATTACAAATTGTAGTGGGAGATTGAAACCTCTATCCCCAAGCATGTTCATCTTCCAAATAATGTGAGACCGTATAATAGCCTGTTTGATATAATTTTGCTTTTATACAGGGTGGGCCAGTGCTAAATTCACTTTTGAAATTTATAAAAAAAAAGACTGATAGTACTTAAAGTATTTATTTAAGAAGTAACTTTAAGAAGAAGTTATTATCAATTGTGATGCCTAAAAAGACAGAGGTTTCAACCAGATCCAGTTTAGATCCATTTAGTTGTACATTGGAATCTACTAGCCTAACATTGGGCATTGAAAATCTAATACATTTCGTCTTATTACCATTTAAAAGAAGATTGTTAACTGTGAACCAAGGTACAACTTTGGATATCGCATTGTTCACTTCGTCATACTTACCTAATTGCCTTTTCACTTTAAATATAAGTGAAGTGTCATCCGCAAACAAAACAATATCGTGGGTATCCCTTATGTAATAAGGTATGTCATTTATATATACAAGAAACAGAAATGGACCAAGAATAGAGCCCTGTAGTAGGCCAATCGTAACCGCAGAACCAGAATAAGTTTTACCATTTAATTTAACCCTCTGAACTCTGTTGTTCAAGTATGAGATCATGACATCAAGAGCTTTATTCTTAATTCCGTAATAGCGTAATTTTCTGATCAAAGTATCATGATGAACACAGTCGAAAGCCTTAGAGAGATCACAGAATACACCTAATGCATCATGCGAGTACTCCCAGGCTTCAAATACGTTTTTTAATAATTCCACCCCTGCATCAACGGTTGAACAACCTTTGGTAAATCCAAACTGTTTATTATGTTACAATTTGTTAACATTGAAGTGATTTATTATCTGATTAAGTATTAATTTTTCAAATATTTTACTAAATGTAGGCAAAACTGAAATAGGTCGAAAATTTGTTGTCAGAAGTGTTACCCGATTTAAATAAAGGTACTACCTTGCTTTTTGTCATTAGATCAGGGAATAGACCATTCGATATGCAGCAGTTAAATATAATGGTCAAATGTGGTGCAATATCATAAATTATTGACGCAATCTTTTTAACAGAATGTCCCTACAAGTCTGACGTTGTCTTAGTTAGTAGCATCGACCATATATCCCAATAGACGCCTATTCTTTATAATTTTGCTTTGAAACAATTCTGGCAAATAGCTGACGTGCGGGGAAGCGAAGAACTGCTTTCTTATTGGCCCTTGCAATGACAACACGTCATATTCATAAACAGATATGTAAGAATAGGGATGAGACATATTTAATACCAACAATATATTTTATCGATATGCCTTTTATTTTATGAAGTACGAAATTGTAACGGATTATATCGCATTTTGTTATTGCACCTCACATCGCAGCTATACAACTCAACGTCTCTAGGTTCACACATTTTTGCGGTTGAGAGTAATACCCGTACTTGAATATATTAGGTCCTTACATCTGTAATTGGCGATTTGTAGGGGAGAAACATAAGTCGAATATTTTTAATAT
The DNA here is from genome assembly GCA_002245475.1 of Calephelis virginiensis. Classification (NCBI taxonomy): domain Eukaryota; kingdom Metazoa; phylum Arthropoda; class Insecta; order Lepidoptera; family Riodinidae; genus Calephelis; species Calephelis virginiensis. The sequence continues at coordinate 37,679 of NJDC01000156.1, forward strand.
AATATATTTATTTAATCAAAGTATGAACCATTGTTTCCTATGCACATTTGCCATCTCAAGTAATTCATTGATCCCTCTACTTTATTCATCCCACCTGAACTAAAAAAAAAAAAGAATACCGAATATCGTTAAAGTAAACAAATTAGTTTTAAAATTGTCCCAGCCTTTTGAAAGTTTTATGAGATACTGACCCCAACATAGCCTATCGGAACCAGTCTTGAAGTTATATCACCCAGATAAGCACTTAATGCACTTAAAAGAGTTCAATAAAATCGGCTCAACTATTTATGAGTTATTCAATGACAAATAACAGCTCCCTCTACCGCAGACGTTGAGTTTTCCATCGTGTTGGTCCGGGTCCGCTGACTAAAGTAGACCTACCCCTCTGCCAGGCACCTCGAAGAGGCGAGCACAGGTAAAACAGGAAATTGTCAACAAGATCACTGGTGATACAGTGGTGTGCAGCAACTTCCCTGGGTAGTTATCCACCGCCTTACCCATTCCTGCCGCTATCATGACAGTGTCACATTCCGATTTGCAGGGTAGTGAAGCCAGTAGATTTGCACAATAGGTCTAACATTCCGATCATATGACAGCAACGCACCTTTAACATCAGTGATGTCTATAGGCCATGATTATCTGTTACCATTAAGAGAGCCTAGTGCTTGTTCGATGACTTCTCACATAAAAAAGAGTAACTATCCAGAGGCCAACTCAAAAGTACACAGATTAAGAAATATTTCGTTGTTTCTGTTAGTGCTTAAATTTATCGATGAAATACATAAATACCTACATACAATACCGGTTCAAGACCGGTATTAGGTATTTAGGATAAATAAATAAAAATATCGATAAAATAGATTTGCACATTAGTCCATCACTAGCTGTATGCAAACGAAAGTGATAGCTTGAAAACCACATGTGTAAGAAAGGGATATAAACACGCATCTAACAATGACTGACCAGTATATGATGAACTCCGATACACATTAAATAATTTAAAATGTAATTATGAATGTTATTATTTTTAATTAACCTACGGAAAGTTGTACCATCTCTTCGGTAATTTGAAGTGCGGCTGTCTTTACCGTACCATATAATTGAACAAACAGTCATTTTATTTCTATTTTTTTTATTTTTTATACAATAAAGCGACAATGTTTACAGGTCACAAACCTGGTCGATACTGTTCATATCTTTTTAAGGAATAAACTACATTAGAACAATTACACTTATGTGTTGACAGAACCGTGTTGCCTTATATGCGGCGTCTATTGGGATGTGTGGTCGATGGTTAGTAGTGACTTAAAAGCTTTAATTACGTCTTTCGTATTGACATAGGTAAATTCGAAAGCTTTGATACATTGAGTTACAGATTGCTTCAATATTGATTGGGAAATAATAGAAGATGAGCAAAGAGTTTTAGTTGTTTCAATTGGAATTTGTGTGAAGAATTTTTCAAACTCTTTAGCTATTTTCACATCCTCATTAACACTACATCCGGTTTCCGTATTTATAATATTCCACGTGGCCTCGATTTTGTAGTCGGATCTTTTAATAATGTTTTTCAAATACATAGACTTAGCAGTGGAACATACTCTTTAAACAATTTTGAATATACTCGAACATAGTTTTTAATTTCAATGCTATGGTTATATGATTTTTCATAATATAAATCAAATAACCGTTTTCTACTTATTAATATACCGGTTGTTGCCCACTTACTGAAATACGCCCGTTTTTCAATACATTTTTTCCTATGTATGAATACTTTATTATGCTCGGTGTCAATAATTTTAATTATTAATTAAATAATTTGTTTGGATCATCGTTATCAGGTAGTTTTGGCAATTTTTCTAATACATTATCCCGAAAGTGTTGTAATCGTCTAGAATTTAGTGGATTAATTCAATTTAATTTTAATATTTTGAGACTTCTCAATTTTCATAGGAAAAATAGCTAATTGACCACAGTGATCAGAATCTAATTCATTTATAACTGAACAGCTAACTGGTGATATATTTGTCAAAATGTTATCTAAGCAAGTAGCACTAGTGGCTGTTAATCTAGTGGGTTCCAAGAATAAATTTTGTAAATTATATGATTTAAACATATTGAGAAATCTACAAGACAAAGAAGATTTTTCCAATATATCAAAATTAAAGTCTCCACAAATAATAATATTCTTTTTTGAATTTGAAACCTTAAGTAATACCTCTTCCATTGTTTTTTCAAAATCTTCGTATGAACCACTCGGGGGTCTGTATACACCTAATACAATCAGCTGCCCATACTCAATACAAGCAATCTCAATGACTCTTTAAATAGAAAAATTCACTATGTCCTTACGTTCCCTAAATTTATTATTATTCTTAATAATTATAAGAGAACCACCATGGGTGATATTTTTCCTATTGAATGAGCTACCTATCTGGTGATTCGTGAAGCTGAACATGTATTGATAACCTTTTTAACAGTTGCAGTGTTCAGTAAGACATAACGCATTAATATTTTTGTAGTTTATATATAACTCCAACTCTAATTCTTTACCCAAAAAACCTCGTATGTTTTGGTTAGTGTCCGACCAAAACCGAAAGTTCGGTCGTGGCTTCAGTTTCGGCCGAAACCGAAACTCACGTGACCTTATATAAAATACCGTCAAATACCCAAATGTTGGTGCATTTTTTAATTTTTTCTACATTTGTTTAGGTATATTAAATAAAATACTGCATATTTTACATTGTTACAATCATTTATTAATGTAATTCAAAGAACTACAGCTATTTTATTTTGTCAAACTTAAGTTCCCATAGCAAATTATTTATAGCTTATCAATAATCAACAATCAAATCACTAATTGGCACATTTAATTTCAAAATAAGTGATGATATTTTGAAATGTTATTAATTAGTACTTAGGTTTATATTTGTACTTAGAAGAGTCATCAGCCTTTTTTACCAGTACTTACATAAAAAAATGATAATCATTTCTAAAATGATTATTATACTAATTAGTTTCAGTCTTAATAACAATGGTAGGATAATCAAATAACGTATTTAGGATATCTAGATCACAATTATTTATAATCGCCTCTGTGGTCTAGCGGTTCAGTTGTTGGACTCGACTGCATGAGGTCCCGGGTTCGAATCCCGGGTCGGGCAACAAAAAAGAAAATTGGGTTTTTCCAATTTTCTAATAATAAAAAAAATGTTGCTCGGGATAGGATATGTGCCAGGTTGGCGATAGGCCTGGTTGTGCCTCTGCCTACCTCTTCGGGGATATGGGCGTGAAGATACAATTATTTATACGGTGTTACTCACATTTAGAAATAAGTCTCTATTATATTACAGTAAATATTTAAATTGAAAAAAAATACAAAATCAAAAAAATTAACATTTAGAATACTTACATTTTAAAAAAGTGACTTCCTATTACAACAAGTAAACTTATCTGTTAAAAACAGTTACAACTTCGTAATGACTTACATTTAAAAACAAGTCACTGTATTACGCTACAGTAAACTTAAAAATTAAAAACAATTACGAAATCAAATAAATAATCTTCTAATTTAAAATAATTAATATTCATAATTAAAGAGTCTTATTTTGTACACGGGCTAAGTTGTGTTGCTACGGAGCTAACCGACCGAAGTCGAACGCTGCACGATGATTTCTGAACAGGGCCGCCATCAGGGTCCCACCGTGTTGCGAAACGAAGTTAGGCGAACGCGTTTATGAAACAGATTCGGCTACGGCAAAAGTTTCGGTAAATTCTTCGCCGAAAACGAAACTGCCACCGAAACTTGAATTTTTCACCGAAACTGACCGAAACCAAAAACGAAAGTTCGGTCGGACACTAGTTTTGGTGTACTAAGTTCAATTAAGAAGATTTACTAATTTCAGTACAACTTTTAGAGTTATTCGTAATGTAATTTGGTACATTTTCGAATCGGCAAATGTGATTATTTGGAATATTGCAAGAGGTTGACTCTATTGTCTTCACACTTAATTTAAATTATTGAGGATAACGTCTACTACTAGACTACTCAATAGAAGCAGTTGAGTTAGCCAACAAATTGACTGAGTTAAAAATAAAATAATATAGCATATTTGCTATTTGTCTGTTATAATACTTTCCAAGATAATAGTTATCTTCTGTCTGTGAATACTTAATTTTAATGAAAACATTAGAGTCAAAAAACTGAATGTTTTTATTGTAAGAACACATAGTTTGCAGTTTAATATTACATTTATATCTGATGTCATTCTCAGCCTGCAAAAAGCCCTTATTATAGGGGAGAGCAAATAATTTTTTTTTAACATTTAGGGTAGATAATCTTTCAAAAAAGTTTATAATAATGTAAGAATTTGTTCTGCCCCTTCTACCAATACAAATAATAAGAATAGTATTTGGATCATATATTTTTGAGAGAAGACTGTTTAATATGTAGTCATATGAAGCACCAGGCATACAATGATTTAATAAATTTGTTCCCAACTTCTCACAAAGAATGGGGCTAATGTTCTTGCCCAGTTCATCACTATACATTATAATATTTTTATCACTATTTTTATTTTTAATTAAGAGACTGTCACACTCTTTGTTTAATAAATTTAATTGCATACTAACTTCATTTGAAAGCACAGGTTGATTTAAACTTAAAGAGAATTTTGAAAATTCAGTTACCTGATTGTTTAACAAGGAATTATACCTGTCCTCGTTATATTTACATAAATTAAGTAAACTGTCCATTGCCAAAATATGTTCTTTAATTTTTTTTTCAGCTATCTGAGACCTAGATGAAATGTTATCTACAGAATTAATTAAGTAAATAATTTCCTGCTGTAATACTTGTGTGTCAGCCTCATATTTATTTAATTTACTTTGAGATTCTAAGCAATGACTAAACTGCCTTCTCAATGACAATAATTTGTTTTTACATATCTTGATTTTTTTTTAAATTAAGTTTATTCTTTTTGAACACTTTTGCATTTTGCGAATAGTCTTATTGAGTTTTATATTTTTTTTTAGTTTATTTTTGCTATTAAAATTCACATTATAATAGTTACCTGCATTTCACTTTGCTTATAACTACACGCTGCAGACTCAGACAGTTCCTCAAATTCACCATACAACGACTTCCAGTGGGATTGTGTCTCTTTTCTTTGCGACTGATGCTCATGCATCAGTCGCAGTCAAGTAATTCAGATGTTGCCTCACCGAGCTGTTCTTCTAGTGCCTTTATTCGGTTAACACAAAAGCCCGGAGTAACACACAGCCATCGCTTCTCCGTGTGGGGCGATAGCTTTAGCTTAAAATCCGTATCGCCACAAACGCACCGACGTTTGTGCAGAGACACGTGTTTTATTGAAATCGTAATAGACAAACTCTCTTATTCATGATGTATGATTGAGATTTATAATAAAGTCTAAATGCAAGGTTAATACGACCTCTACTTTGAAATACATATGTGTTCTTACGTAGTTGCTATGGTACGTCGTAGTGTATCACAGACTAACTGAAAAAGTTCATAAGAATTTTGAACTCAAAAATTATTTACAGATTCGTGGTACAGCACCAACACAAATCAATTCTATGGCGAAAACGAAATTCGAAAATGGATTATCCAAGCCAGGACAATCACAAACGCGGAGTTCAGTAACCTAGGCGATGTTAAAGATGAAAGTATTCATCCACTAGACAATGCCAACGCTAACACTGGGATAGAATGCCCGCTGGAGAAACTTACCACATTTTATGAGGTTGTAACCAGATCGATGCAAGATTTAAATAATCGATGTAAAACTTGCAAAAATTGCACCAGGTTTGACGAACTACTTAAAGTTGATAAACGTTCTGACAGAGAGACTAGTGCACGCGTAGTGGGACCACGCTCAGTGAAAACACCCAGTGAACATAAACCCTTCGGTAGTCAAGATGTAGATCCTACACAAATTATAGATCTGTCATCAAATTATCAACTTGAAAAAGTTATAGAAGAAATAAGCTACGTAAGAAGTACTCGGGTTACATCCGAACCAAGTAAGTCCGCAAATCGTAAAGTGTTGAGTATATGTTCGAAATCGGTAACGAAAATAATAAATATATACGATGACATTTCAGAGGATTGTATATCAATAAAAGAAAGTTCAATTAACGAGGATGAAATTAAGGAAGAAAACGATGATGTTATTTGTATATCTGATAATGAGAAACCAGACCGTCCATCAACACCAGTAAAAGATGATCGTATAATGCCTGGTACATCTAGGAGACAACGAGATACTGGTGGAAACCCATCACCAACACATGAATCTACTAACACCACGGACACCAATGCACAATCAGATAAATCGAAACATCCTCGACGTGGAAGGGGTGCGAAAATTGATAAACCTCGTCCTGGGTTCCTGCAAAGTTTAGATATGCCTAAACTATTGGAGGCACCAACATTTTACCCCACTGAGTTGGAATTCGCTGTAAGTATGTTAAATTTGTTTCTATTGGAATGGAATTTCATAATTAGTGGAATTTCAATGCCGCGACTGTGACCTTCACATTTAATTTTCTTAACGTCTTTCAAATGTTGGATGCAAATTAGGTTTAAAGTATGTATTTCTCAAAAAAAGATTATTTTCTTAAGTAGTCCACATATTTTAAATTTTCAGACAAAACCCACAGCTTTGAAACTTAAAACACAGAATATACGTCACAGTAACAGTAATTTAGAAGAAAAACAATTTTTCGTTTCATATTTGAATATACTGAGTTGAATTTTTAAAAAATATTAGGGTATTCCTAAAATATGACATTACTTATCTGAAACAAGCATTAGACTCGGCCGCAAGCATTAGATCACAAACCTTAAGAATAAAATACTAGCTTGATGTGTCTAGAACTAAAATATAGTTAACTTATTAAATTTACTGATATTAGAAACATTAAAGGATTGTTTCATGATTCTTTCAAAGATCATGGTTTTACTATAGTATTTGGATTACTATAAAACGAAAATTAATTAAACTATTTTATTGCCATTTCCCGCATCATCAATGCTTTAAGTTGCGAAGTGCAAAGTATGTTGAGTTTTCAGTAGTCTGTGTATTGTTTGTGCTAATGAAACAGTTTATAGAGCTCCATATTTTTTGAATGCATTAAAATCAGAACTTAGTTTATTAAATAACTCATCTTTTTGCTGGAGATAATTCCCAAAAGGTTTTACGCGGACTTGTATCGTTATATTTACAGCTCTTTTTAGATGTTTCAAGTAACCGGCCCGCTTCAAGTTTTGTTTTAATTTACTGGCCCGCCACTAGATTTTTTTAATTTACCGGCCCGCGGCCAAAAAAGTTTGCCCACCCCTGGCTTAGTAGAACAGATTTCAAACTTATTGTCGACGGATTTTTCTTTTTGTAGTCAGACGACACAAGTGTAAACAAGTGTTAAAAGCATAGTCTTTTATTTAACCAGTAACAAGTTGAATAAATATAAATAAGTTAAAAGTTGTTGAGTCATATAAAATGCGTGATATTGCATGTACCTACTTGTGCAAGCCTTAATTAATTTGTATTAAGGAAAATTTTGGTGTACTACTTAATTACTTATTAGTTAACATTTACTAGTTGATGTATTTACATCAACAATTGATAAAAGTTCAAAAGTCAAGTACCTAAATGCCTTACGACTTCGAACTTCGAACGACTACGAAAATAAAATTGAGTTTGTCAGGGCAAAAACCAAAATCAAGGTTTCTTCTTTCAAATTGACGCATGATTACACTAAAAATATAAATGAAATTCCAATTAAGAAAAGGAATATTTTAACATGTACATGTACAAAGGTTCATGTGACCCGTCTATATAATAAATCTAAATAAAACTGATAAGATCCTCAGTCCAAAGAAACTCAGCGAGCTGGTCTTTTTTCTTATAAATATAATTTTCAAAAATATGTCTCATTAATCCTAAGCATTTTCGTATTCTAAATATTCTGAAATCTTATAATAACTCTTACGACAAACTTAAATTTAGTATATTTTTTAAACTTATTTAATTATAAGTCTTTAAAATGCGCAGGAAATTTCTTGGAAAAACGTATATGTTGGCCCACGAAAGAATAACTAATTCTGTGGAGACGAGACATATGCACAGAAAGATTGTTTTTATTCTTGTATTTACTGAATGTACCTCACTATTTTTCTTAAAATTTCTATTTTTAAAAAATATATTGAGATATAACTCTATATATTTTATAGGTACTGACTTGATCTAAGTGCTTTTGTTGTTGTAGGATCCAATTGCGTATTATGAAAAGATAAAGCCCATCGCCTCGAAATTTGGCATCTGCAAAGTAGTTCCACCGAAAGGTTTTTCTCCAGAATGCGTGCTCAATTACAAGAGCAAGTTTACGACGACCAATCAGTACGTCGCGAGACTGTATACACGTTGGGGGCCGGCCTCGCGCGAAATGTGTGCCATGCGTGCCTGTCTGGCTACACATGACGTCCATTTCTCTAAATCACCATTGGTAAGTATATCTTTGCCAAACATTAATGAATATATACGGCTTTAATTTCTCTAATGGTGGTTCCATTGGTAAATATCTGTAAATATGCACGACTTTCATTCCTCTAAACTACCGTTAAACACCGCTTACCCCGTGTTGGTCCGGGCTCCTTTGCAGAATAGACCATCTGCTTTCCTGCCAGGCAGCTCGTAAAAGGCGAGCATACGCTTACCATCACTAATACCATGACATCTGACTAGGTGGTCGAGTTTCGCAGCGACTCGCCCGGATTGGTACCACCGCCTTACCTACTATTCCTGCCGCCATAACGTCATGACGTGTTTCGGTTTGCCAACGCACCATTACCATTGGTATCTCTAGGCGGCATGAATTTCTTACCATCAGGAAATCCGTCTACTTGTTTGCCTTCCGATAACATAAAAAAAATTAAGCGTGGTCGCAGCTAAGACTCCAAAAAATATTAATTTGTTTTAAAGTGTTTAATCAAATCTACACTAAAGGTCACAGTTGTTCGATGGTGGAAACAAAAGTAATCTATCTAAACTAATTAATACATATGAAGCCGCGGTTATGACGTAGTCCGTTGTGCCGACTCAGCTATCGTGGCTTATGCCGTGATGTCGCAAGCGGTGCCCGCTCATCAATCCCTGTAGTGGAGGCTTGCGTAACACGTTGGTAAACTTCTATATAAACATGACTTCCATTACACCTATCAAACATTAAAGAATACACACGACTTTTTCATTTCTTTAAATCACCTTTTGTAAATATAGCTTCGCCAAACATCGTAGTAACAAATAACAAGTAAGTATACTCAGGCCAAACACTTATGTCAGTTATAATAACATAATTTCTTCGAAGACAGAGCTGGTATAGTATGATACTGTTTTGTATATTATTAAATTTCTCAACAAAAAAAAATTTTGTAACAAAAAAATATTGCCTCAGACTAGATATTATATTTCGGCCGTTCAGAGAATGCGTTCCTGACACGTCGCAATTGAACTGACGACGTAACTTTGTAATGGCGTTGCAGTTACGATAAAAATATTATTGCTGGTTGTTCACAGTTTCAACAATTAATGAGCATTAAAACAATATTATTATATCAATAATCAATTAATGTTATAATAATGTGCCAAACTGAGTGTCAAATAACTTGGTAAACAATATTTTTCTAAATCTAAACTGCACTATTACAAGGTTATGTCAGCGTTTTATATTTGTAGTGCTGTGCTTACAATAACAAGCAATAATAGTATCGTAATCTGTTCTTAAAAGATATTAAAAATCTTAAAAGGTATTGGTTTTTCATATAAAGAAACAGACAAAAGAAAAATTGTATTAGAACGATACGACATAATTTTAAAACCGTTTTTTTTTTGAGAGAAGCAAAAAAATTGATAACTGGGATAATGTCGTGTTCATTGACGAGACATGGCTAAACGCCAATCACATGATTTCCCGTTCTTGGACGGATGATACACAAGCGTCGACGTCGAAAGTACCAATGGGTAAGGGGGCCCGTCTGATAATATGCCACGCAGGTTCTGCAAAATACGGCTTTGTGGAGAAGCCGTTACTGGCATTTCAATCAAAAACCACAAATGATTACCACGAGGAAATGGATGCCACTACATTTAGAGTGGTTCCAGAACGTGCTTTTGCCCAGCCTACCAGAGCCTCGGTAATATTTATGGATAATGCCACCTATCACTCAGTTCAGATACAGAAATCACCTACCCAAGCTAATAATAAAGAAGAAATGGTGGCTTGGTTACAAGCAAAAGGCATTGACGCAAATATGCAGATGCTAAAAGCAAAGCTAATTAAATTAGTTAAAGAAAATAAAGCGGCAAATGTGCGATACGAAATCGATGAACTGGCTCTGGAGTACGGTCATCGCGTTCTAAGAATTCCACCGTATCATTGCCAATATAACGCGATTAAGCTAATCTGGGCTCAAAAAAAAGGGTTACGCCGCCCTCCACAATACTTCCCAGCCATTCCGCACGAAAAAGATGATGACCCTATTAAAAGAAGCCTGCGGGAAAGTCACAAGAGATGACTGGGCAAAGGTTGTTGAGAAGACTAAAAATCTGATTGTGGAACATTTTGACCGAGATATCAGGATTGATTCTGTTATTGATAATAATATAATTATATATGTAGGCGAAGATAATGATGAAGACACCACCTCCTCAAGCGAATCGGAGTCTGATTAATATTCTCTATGCACATTCAATTCAATGTACTTTATTGCATAAAAATACCGATTGTAACTTTGTGATCAAGAATAAATAAAACAATTTTATTATATTAATATTACCCTTTTTCGGTTTCCACTTAAATAACTATAATATAAATTTTAAATGATTCCGCTAATTTAAAACGAAAATAATCTTAAAAGTAACACGGCGGTTCCTTTTGGAGGAACGGTAACGAACTGAGTGTTATGTTGTGCCCATCACTAGTCGTGACTAACTGATAGGTGTCAGGAACGCATTCTCTGAACGGCCACAGTTTAAGTACTCGGTTAGAAATTAGATTGCCACCTATCACATTGTCGGGCTTGTTACCTTCATAGTCGTGGGCATCCTTGATGTACTTCAGCCTGAACCTTTCAGGAATATGGCGTAAAGGTACTTATTTTAAATCCAAATAAAGTTATTTAATTTGCAATTTCCCTCCAAAAAAATGTTTACGTATGTAAGACAGCGTGTAGTGAATGGATTGGACGCACCATCATTGCGTTGCGCTACACTAAGTATTAATTACACTACGTTTTTTGCGAGAAATTGCAAATTATATAATTTTATTTGAGGATATTCGCAAACTAGCGCCTTCTAGCAAGTATCTTGTTTATTTTGTTTAAAATTTAAGAACTTAAAGAAAATATCTTTGATAATTATAATAAATATATTTTAGATGGACGGACTACAAATTAATTTACCTAAGATGTTCCACACCGTCCAACGACTACGAGGCCCCAAGGTCGCATTTGATAAGAAAAAGTGGGCTCGGGTCGCAGAAGAAATGCATTACTTTGATATACTCAATCCAGAGAAGAAACTTGATCAAATCTACGTAAGATATTTGATCCCCTATGACACGATGGCGTCGCGTAAGTTATTTTACTTATTTATCTTCATTGTACATTAAACAAAATTAGCTTGTATAAAAGGCGAACTTAATGCCTATAGGCGTTATCTACCAGTTAACCTATGGGCGAACAGAGTGAAGTTTGCAGGTGCCACACACACTATATACATACTTTGTAACATTATTTATTCGCAACGTTTTACTGTTTGAGAAACATGAATAATTTCTCCCTGCAATGAGTTCTAACCTTTGGAAAAAACATACTTCAGGTCATATACCGGCTTTTGTCACGTCGGACCAATGCCATAATGACCTAGCGGCTTCTTATATTAAGGTTGATAAATAAGAAATTAGTAATAGATATAGAGTTGCGCCTTTTTTATTGGAAATTTCTTTTTCTTTCACGATATTTTATCAAAATTTCTTAAACATTATTTGTTTTTGAGTTATTACCGAAACACGAGATTTCTTTTTATCTTATTTAATAAAAATTGCATTTTTTGTGTTCTTATTTATCCATAAAAAAAATTATCCTTATAAAACAGACAGGGGGTTACAGAAAAGATAATGAAAAGCCGAATTATTAACATTTAATTATCGCTGGCGAGGCTTCTTAGTCTGTTCATCTCATTCAACACAATTGTTGCAAAATCGCTTGCCAGTTAATTTCTAACAATCCAGCTCTTCAACAAGCGTATGTTTTTGCTGTATTTGTTGAAGCTCCCAGAGCTCAGTTTAGAAGGGTAAGAGCTAATATACAACAGGGTACACCTAGGTGCCCTGAAGTGGCACGTCATGACATCATGTTACACCCCGGTGCCACTCAACCCCCGCCATGGCCTCTCCTTGACTTGGGTGTTTGGAAGAATGCGCCACTTATATCTGCTTACTTGTGCTTGACAAAATACAGTTCCGGTTTTGAATTTAGAGTTGTCCCTCTCCTAGACAGGTTGCAACCAATGCTGATGTCACCCATCCCGTTAAAACACTCAAACCGAAGTTAATCAATCGATGCTACAGGATTTACAATTTTTTTTAACAAAATTTTTCTCAGCAAGTCATATCGAAATTGCGCCATATTTAAAGTGATGTCACATTATTTTCCAAATGTTTTTAGTAAGCCCTTTCATTTAACACCCATACTGTAAAATTGTATTGAAAGTAACTGTTCCGCAGTCTTGGTTGTTGGTCTCAACGAACCCTTCCATTTGATACTCAAATTGTAGAAGTGCATTAAAAATAACTGTTCCGCTATCTTGAATGGTCCGCCATATTGAATTTAGAACGACGTCACGTATTTCATCATGTATTGTCATCAAAACTAAACGTGTATACAAAATTTCATATCAATCGTTTGAACTCACATACATAGCAAGTTAAATAAAAGCTTTTAAAAAAGAAAAAATTAAATAAAGATAATAGAATAGGAAATGCGTGTGCTAAAGTTTTGTTTCAATTAGGTTTATGTCCTGGCTTTATTTGTGTAAAAGTATTACAATATGCGTGCATTGTGTAAATGTTAATCGATTATGTTTTATTCTGGCAGTTTAAATTTGTTTTTATGTTAATAAATGTGCATGACGTTAATCGAGTGAATGGCATGCATATTATCGGTCAGTCATTCGGTTTTATTGTATAAAATACACCACCCGCCTCTCTGACAGGCAGCACTTAAGAGGTGAACACAGGTTAAATAGGTCGCTTACCGTTACGTTTTTGACATAATTTCAATCAATCATTGTAAATATATTTAATCAAAAATCATTGTGAAAAACAAATAATGTAATAATGAGACTTTTATGAAATAAATATTTCTTTCTTGTTGTTTTAATATGTACGCGAAATTAAAAAAAAAATATTGTTAATCGTACTTTACTTATAGATATTTAAATTAGATATCACGTGATTGGCAAAATGTTTGATTGTACGGGATAATAGTAAATTTTAATCTAACATTAATTCATTATGATATTTCATGAAAAATATATTTGTATTTGTAAATAAAGAAATCGTTCCATATTGTATACAGGGCGTCCCAAAAGGTTACGTAGCTGGGGGTGATAGTCACAAGTCAGGTTACAAGGGTCATCAGAAAAAGAAAAAAATCCTTCTGGCTATTTAAAAAAAATGGCATTTTTTAAAAACTGAATATTTTACACCTTGTGGGACTATTTTGCTAACTGTACCTACAAATAGAGGTGTATAAAAAAAAGATGTTATTTAATCTTCAATAAGCCTTTGTCAAATTGAATTAAAAAAAGCATACATATCTCACCAAGATTTTAAAGAAAATTAAGTTCTTGTCCAGTCAAGGACTTTGTAATTACAATTTCACTCAACTTTCTCCAAGTGTACTGAAAAATAAAAGCACTATGCAACTCCAGGGAGTAACTTAAAAAGATAGGTAATTTTCTTGCAATTCCAAAATGAAAAACACTAATTTTGAAAAATGTTTACTAGGACATTTAAAAATAATTTTCGGGAACAATACCCCTGCAAAACAAAACATATTAATAAAATAATAGTCTCAAATTCCTAAGCAAATACATTTTTAAATGTCTATTCTGTGTGTAAAATAAAACAAAATTGTAATTATTTATTTAAATAAAATGTTCTAAATGTCCACCACCAACATAAATACACGCATTACATCGTTTTAAAAATGAGCGCGAGATATGGCGAGCATATCTTCTATTATTAATTGATTCCGCGGCCTCTGTGATCGTCGCCCTCAAGTCACCCAAGTTCCTGATGGGTTTCCCATAAACTTTTTCTTTTATAGAACCCCAGTAGAAGAACTCCAACGGTTTAAATCCGGTGAACGAGCTGGCCACGCTATAGCACCGGCCCTTCCCATCCACCTGCCAGGGTATTAATTGTCTAGGAAATTCCTTACAGGACGTTCATAATGTGCTGGGTACCCATCATGCTGGAACCACATATTCCTTAGTGTTTCCAGCGGCACATCTTCCAATAGATTGGGTAATTGGTTTCATAACAAGTGTAAGTATGCCTCGCCAGTCAGTGCCTCAGGTAGCTCAAAGGGTCACATTGTTTTACCGTTCAGTATTCCGATCCACATGTTCACTTTATTTATTTGACTAACTAGAGATAGCACATCTACTTTTTCTCGTTCTTAGCGTATCTACCTGTCTCTTTCACTCGCCGAACTTGTTTTGTTTGATTTCATTGTTCTCGCGCATGACTGACGCGTCATGACGATACGATAAGGGTACCTGCCTCTATTATTGATATGTTTTGTTTTGTTCCCGAAAATTATTTTTAAATGTCCTAGTATGAATTTTTCAAATAAGTGTTATTACCATTTTGGAATTGCAAGAAAATTACCTATCTTTTTAAGTTACTCACCGGAGTTGAATAGTACTTTTTTTTTCAGTACACTTGGAGAAAGTTGAGTGAAATTGTAATTACAAAGTCCTTGACTGGACAAGAACTTAATTTTCTTTAAAATCTTGGTTAAATATGTATTGTTTTTTTTTATTCAATTTGACAAAGGGTTAATGAGG